>OU426980.1:114659894-114964894 GCA_911387785.2 Aelia acuminata | reverse complement strand
AGAAAAAAAAAATTACCTATCCACTGAGAGATTCCCTTTGTTTGATTTTCTCCGGCACATATTCCTTATTGGAAGAAATGGAATTTCAATTCTCTTTAATTATGAATCTCGACATCCAAGAAGCAAGCCCCAAAAAAAAAAAAAAAAAAAAAAAAAAAAAAAAAAAAAAAAAAAAAAAAAAAATTACGATATATGGGTGCTTCTCAAACGACTGATTCAAATGTATTTATGATCCAAAGCATAGAACATTTTAGAATATATAGGTATTTTTTATTTACATGATTTCTTTTCGGCAATGCCTCTTAATTATATTTATATCAAGTTGCTAGTGAAAATTTGAATCCAATTAAAAACATTTAGCAGTCCACAAAAAGAAATATGCCCATGATCACAAAACGATTTTTCCCTTTTTTTTTCTTCTTTTTTTTTGTAGGGGTACTCTGAAATATGAAATGAATCTAACAAACGGCTCTAAGGGGCTTAGACTATGTAGGAATTACACAGTTTCTATATTTTAAACCTTCACGTCATTTGCTTACCCAGGACCACCAGCCAGCTGTTTTTTGTCTTATACTAGAGAAATCATTTTTTAAATAAAACTATATAAATAAAATATAATTCTCAAGTTCCTGATCAATGATTATTTTGACATTTTTCATCACATCCGGAAGATGATCATAGCAATTTTTAAATGGCAAGATGCGTCGAAATGTTACTTCCATTTTCTTGAAACTAAAAAGTGCGCAGGAGACGGAACTTTCTTGCCTCGTTATTTTTTAGTTTATTATATACCTTAGTTTTACTAAAACAATAAGGGTGATGTCAATTGATTACGGATACAACAATTTTCATCATTATCACCATCATGAGCAGTTATAATTAATCGTCCCTTAACCTATTTGTGAGAGCCAAATATCCTGCATATTTGGTGGCCTAGCTCGCCTGTTTATATCCTGACCCTAATTTCGTCCAAAAATCTACTTCAATCATCTGCCCTATCTTTATTTATTGATCTAAGTAACTTGGAACTGTCTCCTATAATCGCTTATCCTAAAATAGAACGTCTTTGTTCCTGAAATCTTCCGCACTGAAACGCTACATATGTGTCGGGTCCTCAGGACACTGACACGTTAGACAGTTTCCACTTTTCGCCAGAGCCAACTTACCCAACCAATAACCAACTTACCCGTGCACCTGTGATTAATTCTTAGCCTGTTTAGGTAACTAAATTGTGACGATTGAGATGAAGCCGTAGAGAATTAAGCCATGGAGTCAGTGCTACTTTCTGATGCACCGCGTGATGCTTCTTCCCCTTGGAGTCAGACTCCCAGTCATAGAAATGTTGCCATTCTTTGATTATTTCTCCCCTCGCTATTCTGATCAGATCTAGAAATAGCAACTTGGCAATAATCTGATGAACTTAATTTTGACTGGCAGCTCGATCCGCCTTCTCATTTCCCGATAATCTACGTGTCCCGCCATCCGTCGGAAGAATAACTTGTTTTTTGTTTGATGTATTAATAAGATTATTTTAAACGAGATGTATGTTTGAGTTTAGTTTAAATATATTGTATCCAAGTGTTTACATGCAGCTGCTAAGTTTTTTTTTCCACAATATAAGATGGCATATAGTTCGGCACTATTTGCACAAATGCTGAATTTAACCGGTATTAAAAAAAAAATTTATTTTTGTTTTGGGGTTCGAGTACGGCTATGGAGGTTCGGTTGATTGTTTTTGAATTATCGGAATACACCTGTCATTAGGATATCGTTATTCGTCTTTAAATCGTCTTTAGAACGCATGTTTTAACCCCTTAACGGGCACATTTCGCTGTTATAGTTGGAAGCAAATTGGTATTGTATATAATTCCCAGGGGACCTCAAATGACCAATTTTGAAATCATTTTGAAAAAAAAAATGTTTGCCGGAAGTTATGGGCGATTGCTTCTCTAGAGTCTTACGCACACACAGAGTATGCAAAATGCAAACCCGCCATGCAGCACCGCGCCTTGTATACAGGGCCGCGGCGGTTGAGCCCTCTTCCATCCTCACTTCCCAAAAGAAACCCTTGTCCTATTCAGCAATTATAAGGCGGAAAGTAAAAATAAACTTATATGCAATTGGTTGTAAAACCAACAAAACCTTTTTTCAGTAAGTTCCACGCGAGTTTTATACTCGATAGGAAATTATCGAAATAAAGCATAAGTTCTTGTAAGACGCGATTGCTTCTTGAACAACACGTTCTATAAGTCCTTTTCCGGGTTGTGTGTGGTCCACCTTGCCTGTATAAGCGATACGATACTGCTTAGATCGACGTGGGCAAAATTTGACGGACCAGCTGGAGGTAGATCAAATTTATATTTTCTTAATTTCCTTGGTTTATAGTTTAACGAAGTATAGATAAATCGAAATTGTCGCTATCAGATGTCCACGGGTCCATTGGGTCTTCGGAATCCTGAATCAGCGTAGGCGGCGGTGGCGTTTCGATATAGTAAGAATTCCGGCCAGTAATGGGGGTATTTAGTGCCGGATCAAGTATCTCGGCGGCAAATAAAGGGGAGAGCTACAAAACGATTCGTTTTTAGGAATAATATAGAGGTATTGATACAAAGTATAATTAGTTCCATTTTAGATCAATGAAAAACTATTGAAAAAAAGAAATCAACCTTTTTTCGTCTCAAATTTTAAAACTTATTAGTCAAAGTATGCTTCAACAAGTATGCGACAAAAAGATCTGAATAAAAATCAATTTAAATAACATTAGTAATGTATAAGTAAACGATTACATATCTTTACAATGTTATAGAGAGTGATTGAGGAACACGATACACAAACATTCATAAGCGCTTCTAGAAAGGCGACCGCCATTACAGGTACCTGGGACGCTGACAAGCCTCTCAGGAGGACCGAATTCGACACTTTTCGGGATTTCTCGGCCCCCGGAGGCCGGAGACCCTCGATATCTCATCCTGAAACTCCTGTCTAACGGAACCCATAACCCATAGGAACTATCGCCGCGGCCTTCCCGCCCGGTTTGAATATGTCTGAGTTCAGGCCTCCAAAGAGGCCTGAGACCGTTAAAGTGGTAAGCAGATCGAAGAGTATAAAATTTTCTTTTCAGCAGATCAGGTTTAAACTAATATTATTTCAATACAAGATTTAGGGATGGGGATCATTTTTT
Organism: Aelia acuminata; assembly: GCA_911387785.2. Taxonomy (NCBI): domain Eukaryota; kingdom Metazoa; phylum Arthropoda; class Insecta; order Hemiptera; family Pentatomidae; genus Aelia; species Aelia acuminata. The sequence continues at coordinate 114,961,713 of OU426980.1, read as the reverse complement.
ATTGTTATACCTACCGGGTGTTTATCTTCGGAGTATACATTCATAATGTATTTTTTAACAAGCCTGTAGTGCATTTACGAAAGACGTTTCGAAGGAATCCAGACATAACCTAATAGCCGAATTCTAAACAGTATTCACCTTGCAAATGAGAGATTTCATTTGATTGTAGGCAACGCAGCAGTAGTCGAATATTGATCTTACACTAGATTTGTAAAGCGCGATCATGTTGTATGGGTTAGACCCCCATGAGACACAGGCTATGGATTTTGTGATGATTCGATTGTATGGTGATTTTATATGGACGTTTTTTAGATAATGTTTGAAGTTCAATTTACTATCCAATGTTTCTCCTAAAAATTGTAAATGTTCTTCAGCTTTAATCTTTTTTCTTTCGTTTGAAGTGTCTTTTTGTTGGTTAGTTCACGTGAGATGTGTTGTATTTTTGGCAAATATTTTGTCCGGATATTGGCAGAATTAACACTAAGATGTTGGGTTAACTATTTTTTTGTAATCGTGTCTCAGTGTTGGAAATTATCCTGTTACAATTATAACCCAAAAAATTTTGAATTTTAATTCCATTTTCAATAATATTGTGAATGGAATTTAAAAAAATAGGTAGAACATCTCGGAGACCTTGAAAGAGAGGTTTTTGTTTCTCGGACGTTTGTACAGAGTAGGCAAAACCGTACTAACCAAAAGGATATTTGACAACTTGTGGAACAATAATTCCAACTTTTCCTGGAGGTTCAGATGTTGGATCAGGATTAGGATATATATCGGACTGTGGTGCAAAGGTTAAAGGTGTTTGAAGTCGAAAGAATTGCAAAGACTAGGAAAGCAAGGACAGATGAATGGTAGCAGAACCGCGTCCTTCTGGAGTATTTGAGGAAACGGAAACATCATAAAAAGAAAGAAGGACATTGGACATCGTGATCTTTAGTGGTCAATTTACAAGTAAATAATAATAACAATAATTTATTATTTACAAGCATTATATATTAATATTAATTAATTTATTTTAATTTGATTATAATTTGAATGCATTAAACATTATGTTTTAATGTGGTTATTATTTTAATCTGGTGATCCTTCCTGTATTTTTCTGTTATTTCATCAATTAAAATACAATTTACTTTTAATTTTTTAATCATTGTGTACTTATCTACAATATAGCAATAGCTAAACTTTTATCAATTAAATATGAGGCTAATAGCAAATAGAGTGGAGAGAAAAAAATGAATCTAATTTTGCGATTAAAAAACCACCTCAACTCAACTCAAGAAAATACTTAAGCGATACTTAATGTGTTTCACCAAATGATGCGGAAATATTATGTGAAAGTTTATAAGATGAAGCAGTCTCATCAAGTCTTATTCAACTTAGTGTGTATTCTGTGGCGTTATTGGATATTACCTAACATGAGGTAACCGAGTACATGATATCTCATTTTGTAGAAGAAATCATTATTACATTTGCCAAGGATCTCTCCCATTGCAAGACCTAATCGAGCTACTTAAGCCCAGTAACTTAGACCCCTAATGGTGTTAGGTGGGGAGGGAGTAATCGCTGGACACATTGTAGCAGAGTTCATAGGGAATGTAATCTATTGCATGTCCATATGAAAAAAGAAAAAAAAGAAAAGGACGTTAAGTATCTATCATCCTGTTACATTTTCATGAATACCCGCAGATATGGGGTCGTTAAATTTATGCAAGCTGCATATTTATATGCAAATATCTAAGGATATGAGAAATTCAATTCGTTACTGAACCAATAAAGTCCAATATATAAATTATTATTTCTATTTTTTTTAAATATTCAGAGTAAATCATTATAGTTTATATTATTTAAAATAAAAAATTTAAAATGCTAAATATAACTAATGCTTAAAAATGATGACATTATTCTTTGCTTACTAGTGCAGACTCAAAATATATCATTTTTTTTCCCTTTCCATAGTACTTAAAAATGTATACTTTTCTAATTTAAAAAAGCATTAAACTTTTTTTTTTATTATTAATAGTAACATTTTTATTGAAAATTAATCATCAGGGTTTTTTTTTTTTATTTACTAAACAAGATTAAAACCAAACTTGAAAAAAAACATCAAATGATTTTTAAAGGTTCCAAAATTCATTCTTTTTAATTATCGATTTCATACCATTTAGTAAAATATAACAGTTTTTCTTTTTCATTTTTTTTTTTTTTTTTTTTTTTTTTATACAGTATTACAATCGTATAAAAATTATAGTGTATATTTATATCAAGATGTTGATGTAGAATCAAGTCTTCGAGACAGTATGTCCACAAATGATTAAAGAAATTAGCCGAGGAAAATTGCCTAACCCGTTACGACTGATTGGCAATTCGCGCGAATACATCTCAACATCCTACTGTTAGAGGATGACAATTCAGACCCTTATTATTACCTTGTAATCCTGACATTCAGTCCGTCGGAAATGGTAGTAATACCGCTTCGGAGATATGGGACACAAATTGAAAATCATCATGAAATGTAAAATTTAGATGTGACAAAGCTATTCGTTGAATGCCAGTTTTGCGGTACTTACGAATTTCGTAAGTTATTTAACAGCGTTATGTCCTGAACTGTAAATTTGATTTAGTATATATGCAAAGGCTGTTAGATAAGGTTTCTGTTGGTATTGTTTATTAATGTGCTGAATGCTAGCACAATTTAAGTTTTTAAAAACTTCTGGAAGTGGCGTAACAATTGCGTATGATTAATTATATTTCTAAACTTGTTAGTAGTTTCTATATTTACCGGAAGATGCTTGATTTTGTGTTTGGTCTTGCTTTTGTTCCAATTTAGGAAATTGGTCTACCGCCCCAAAACGAAATGTTGCGAAACTTTGTATTTCTTTTACTTGCCAATGATCTGACGAAAATAAAGATGTAAAAGAAGATATACAGATATTCTTAAATTGAAACATTATCAATCAAGCATCGTCCGGTAAATATAGAAACTACAGGGTGGAGCAGAGGAAACGCACGTTTTTCACTATTCAATTACTGGGACCCGGTTTGATAAAAATAACAAAAACAGGCATTAAGCGATAGATTTTTTAATGCAGTTTTGAAATATACATTAATTAGGTTCGAAAATAATGTCCTTCTTGTTAGATACACATATGGATCCTCTCCTGAAAGTTGCGCTCGACTCTCACAAACATTTCATTCGGCACAGCTTCAATTTCCTGACGGATGGAATTCTTCAGGTCGTCGATTGTGCGAGGCTTGTTAATGAGGCTTGATTTTAAATATCCCCACAAAAAGAAGTCGATTATCGACAACTCGGGTGAGCGAGAAGGTCAGAGAACATCTCCATATTTCGAAATCACATGACCTGGGAACATTTGTCGAACCACTTCTATAGATGTTCTCGTCGTGTGAGCTTTGGTACCGTCATGCTGAAACCATATTTCTCTCATGTTCACTTGACTCCTTTAAGTTCTGGACGAAGAACGCTGTTTAGCATTTCAACGTAGCGCGCTGATGTCACAGTAACTGCAGTTCCTTCCTCTTCAAAAAAATAGGGTCCAAGGTTCAAAACTGCATTAAAAAATCTATCGCTCAATGCTATTTTTTATTATTTTTATCAAACCGGGTCCCAGTCATTCAATAGTTAAAAACATGCGTTTCCTCTGCTCCACCCTGTACTAACAATAACCCGAAACGTTGTGAAAGTTTGTTTTCGTTATACTTGTCAATGGTCTGACAAAAATAATGATATGAAGGAAGGTATTTATTTTTCACTATATTCCTAAATTAGAACACTATATTTCTAAAATAATTGTTGACTACGATATTTTGACATACTACCTACAGTGGCTGTTCCTTAAAGGGAATTGTATGTAAAAACAGAAGTTTGGTTTGTTTGCGTAAAAATGCAACTGAATTAGAGAAAAATGTGATTTTGATGTTATTTCAGTAATTTTTGTCACAAAAGTTCACTTTTATAAAAAAAAAAAAAAAAAAAATTTTATCAAAAAAAAAACAAATTCATATTCTGTGCACCTCAAAACTTAAAATAACTACGGTGACCCCAGCCGACACATTTTTCAAGCGGCACAGCTATTAGATAACATTAGACAATAGATAAAACAGGTCACACGTGTTATATCTATAAAATATGAACTAAGCGAGAAAAGCGGTCGCCATATAAGGATCCAGCGCACCCAAAATACCCAATATTTTTAATTTGCAAGGTCCACTTTCATTTGGAAATTTTGTAGTTGACCAGTGTTATTCATTAAAAATGCTAGAATTAATTCGGCTCTAGAATTAGAATTTTAATTTCTTGTAAAAATATGCCGAATATATTTATGATATATTTAATGCCAAAACCAACTAATTAAATAATTGAATAATAAAACAGTTAAATCCTATTTGATTTAAAAAAATGTCAATCTAGGAAATGTATCGAGCCAATAATTTTTTGATAAATAAGTTTATATTGTATTAGTACTCAGGACAGGGAAATAATATGTTACATTATAGTTATGACAACACCAATGAGTAGCAGTTAATCTCACAAAATAGGCTAGACATATTTTTCGTCCAATTATTTCTAACAATGCTAATGGTCTATAGTTAAAACAAAACAAGAATGCGAAGAGCGTTTTAAGAAGGCATAAAAATAAGTAACTTATTTTAAAAAAATTCTACAAGCACTTAGCGTTCGGGAATGACAATGTCAAATGATTGAGGTGGAACTTCAAACGGTTTACGGACATAACATCACATTAAACAATGATTCTGAACCATAATATAGAGATGTTTTTTTCTTGGATGTGAAGCATGTTCCAAGGCAATTCTGCAAAGTGGATCAGGCCCCGTTTGTAACTGGCCTACTCAAATAACGACTCTACTGATTGTATCAGATCTGCCTGAGGGTGTTGATACCGCTGCAAACAAGATGGTGATTCGGAACAGTTAGTTGAGAGTTATGGTTGTAAAAGAGTCGAAGCTATTAACAAGCTGCTGAAGACAGGATGGCCTAGTGGCGCAGTTACCACCGATGACTTGATCCTTCTCAAGAATCTCATTCGTCACGGAGTAACTGGAAGTGGCTTCATCTGAGTGAGATGAAGACTCAATCGTCTTCGTTTGAGGTTAGGTCTGATTCCTCGAGAAAATTCAGCCTGAGGAGCTGATGCACTTTTCGGCACTCCTATGATACTTATGCGTGGCCAACCAATAGTATGGCCTCGGTCTCTGAAAAGGACTCGTTCGGGGGTTTATTTATCACTTTAGAGTGAGCTCAGCATGCGGGAGTCGAAATCTGCTGTCTAATGAAGCTACGTAATCAAGGGCATTTTTAACTGAAAAGGACGCGACGGGTGTACGCTTATATTATGGTCACGTGACATGTCGAAATTGGCAACTCCTAAAAGTAACATAGCAAAAATAGAACCGAAAAGTGTATCAGCTCTTGAGGCTTAATTTTTTTAAGGAATCGTAAACTCAAACTGAGATGATTGAGACCTCTTCTTTTTAGTGATTGCAAAAAAAAAATTGTATCTTTTTGTCAAATTTCATCTACCAAAAGTTTTAAACTTAGATAGAAGCGAACTCTGAGTTGAAGATTTATGCTAAAGAGAAGATTATTTGGATGAAAACGCAAGTGAACATGGCGCACGACTATATTCAATTCTACATTTTTTTTTCTTTGATATTACTCAGATGAACATAATTTATTCGATATAGCAAATAATCCTCGACGTTGAGGGGGATAAATATATGTAGATGGTATGTGCAGATAACTATTTCTGCTATTGCGTTCCACAGTTTTTTTTATTAGCATATTCATACTTTATTCAATAATGTTTCAATTTATTGATGACATAATATAAAAAATTAGTAACACCCACATACGCAATATATGTTATGCAGGCTTATGTAGTGAGCCTAGATATTTATTACCGAATTTTTGCCATATATAAATGGTCTTAAACTTAAATATTTAAAATCCGCAATTTGATTTTTAAATGACTTTTTATTCCAAATGCACCTCACAGGAGAGTTTTTAATATCTAAAACTAAAGAGAATATAGGATACAAAAATTTATTGGTGAAAATAAAAATTAAACAAAAATTAATAAATTAAAATTTATAATAGGTTGATTCATAGTCAGGATTTTCAGTTAAAATTTTTTTTTTTTGAAAAGCCAACGTTTCAATCCCACTTGTGGATCTTCATCAGGGCTTCTGAGTCCAGAGTAAGAGTCTTTGTAAAATAAAGGAGTCATGTATTACTCTGGACTCAGAAGCCCTGATGAAGATCCACTAGTGGGATCGAAACGTTGGCTTTTCAAAATAAAAGAAAATTTTAACTGAAAATCCTTACTATGAATCAACCTATCATAAAGAATAACAGTTGGCTATTTCTCACCTCAAAATTAAAATTTAGAAGCATATAATAACTAAAGCTTAAAGCGCGCATTATTATTAAGCACTTAATATAACTTCTTATTTTTACAAACTGAATACCCAGACTTAATTAAAATTCACTGCATTTTTGAACTTTATGAGCTACCTATATTTGGAATTTTAGGGTTTTCCTCTTCATAATATTACTGCCGTAGGTGTATTTTTTCCAACTTTTTAATTTCATTGTATTTATAATGAAGGTACCTAAATGGTTGACCGTAGAAATTACTGTAATTGAAAATGGTCGGAGGTGCGGTCAAGTAAAACTACCCTATATGTGTATTAACATACAGTGTTGTTTTCTTCGAACACATCCCAAACATTTTCATTACATTTATTTTATTTCAATTGAGTAAATTTACTTACTAAGATTATTTGCTCATATGAATACATAGAAATGCTCTACCATTGCTCTCTGCAAGTAAGCATTTGATGTTGGCGAAGTATAGACGACAGCCCTTTTTAAAATTTTTCCTTTCTTAGTAATAAAAGCAACTAAGCAAAGTAATATATGTGTGAACGTTATAGTAAGGGTGGTATACTTTAATGCCACGAGATTTTAGTGTAATAGTAAGGGATCCACCAGAGTTCTCTTTATCTATGACGAATGGAAAATCATGGGAACCAGTTGAAGTAATTCTTCAGCTGGTGGAAGCTGTTTCCAGTGTCAGGGCTTTTGTATCAAGAGTCATATTTTAGCCACTAATCCTCTAAGTGAGCGAAAAACTGTCAAAAATATCGCGCTATAATATACGCGCTGTCACCCAAGCCGGAATGTCGACTCACCCCAAATCCATTTTTCCTCAGTTTATTTTTTATTAGAGGATTATATCCTCTAATATTTCAGAATTATTTATTATGAATCCAGGATTACTTAAATTAACAAAACCAGTTTGAATTAATAACTCATGTTTTGGGGGACGTATCCTGTTTTTTTTCCATTCAGAAATTGAATAAGACATCAAAAGTCTTACCACCAACTATAGGTATCGACTTATTTCTAGTCTAATGACGGAACAGGTAATCAATTCTTATTTTAATCACTTCACTGAATTAGTTAAACCCTGATAAATTAAAAATGATGAGAATGATTAAGGAAAATATTTTTATTTTCAAAATCAAGAGAAAAGATGAAGTTTATTTTGATAGGAAGTTAAAAATTGCTTCTATTTTTACAATCTACTCGTACGTTCTCTGCAAATACTACATTGACTTCGTTTTTAATTTTAATCACTTTTTTTTTTAAATTTCATATCATTTAATTCCTTTCGCATCCAATCCAAAATCCTTAATGCTTCCTATTTCGAAAAAAAAAAAAATCATCTATAAAATACCTTTATATCTGATATACCATATGTTACCAATTTTTAATGTTCAAGTAATACCTATTCTATCAATATAAACCCCACATTTTTATGAAACTTCCATTATTTATTCCTAATAGTCCCCTGAGGCGTCTGAAAAGAAAATGGCTCCGAGATTTTTTTAGTTAAAATTATTATTTTAGTGGGTAGTTTCTCCATGATTTGTACGTGCCATTATTTTTTTTTTCTGATTATTTTTATGAGTTTTGTTTTCAGATTCATTTTTATATTATATTGCAATATTAAATATTTAATATTTATTAAATTGATTAAGTTAACCAAAGTCCACATATAAACAATAGTTAAAATGTGACAATGAAATCAAAAGACAGTGAAATAGACCATAAAATGTAATTAAGACAAAAGTATTCATATACTGCTAAAAAATAAAAAAGTTGAAAAATCGCTAATGTGAAAATGAAGTAACTAAAGATAAGTGTAGATAACCCCAGAGGATGAGCCAATAGCTCGAAACGTCGGGAAAAAAATAATAAAGAACTACAGACACGGAAGAGCTCTTTCATTTAAAAAAAACCTTAGATTCATTTTTATATTATATTGCAATATTAAATATTTAATATTTATTAAATTGATTAAGTTATAAATGTTATTTTTAAAAACGAACCTTCCCCTTTTTTTTATTTTTATATTTTTGGTTATTTATCCGTCTCTCCGCGAAATGTTTAAAAATTGGCAAAAAAAATATTTTAGAGCTTATTGATATTGATATATATATAAAGGTATATTAACTCATACTTCGCAACCCACTGTAGCCGCCCTTAAATGCAAATCTCATGGGAGAACTCCTTAGCTTTCCTGCAATCCTGATACTGACGGTGATAAAAATTTTGCCGCGTTTGGCAAGCGTTATTTCTTTCTCCCGCGATTATAATTAATTTATTCATTCAATTTTTTCTCGTTATTTCGTTCAAAAGATTGTAAAATCAAAATGCGTTAAAATTAAAGATAAAAATAAATATGAGCATTAATTAATTTTCATCTTAAATGGAAAAACGTTATGTTTTACTAATCATAGTAACTTACTATTATTATATATGTTAACTAGTTAATCCTAATTAATTTTCGTTTATTCATGCATTCGGTCATTTATTGTTGTTGTTTTTCTTTAGATTTACTTTCTTTAAAATTATTTATTTTGTTCAACATATTTTTATTGTATTAATTTTAAACATTTTTTAAAATATTCGAGCATTCATATCTCTCTTCATAATAATTTTGAATATCATTTGAATCATTTTTGAAATATAACAATTATGTTTAAGATAATTTAGATGAAAAAGTGAATAATAATGTTCCAAAATTTTGTGGGGAAGTGAATATAAATTAAAGAGAGTGAAAAATGAAATATTCTTGTTTGCGGCCTTTAAAATCGAGAGTTGTAGAAATCAGGTTGAAAAGAAACGAATCCAGGCCAAAACAAGACCTCCATTTTTCATCACCATCGATCATTCTTTGAAAATATTTTCATGATTAATATTCATGAAATATAATTATAATCGGCTCGGATCGTGTAGCGTAGATCATCCGTCAAAGCTTTTTCCCTCCTTGATTGGTTACAAGAATAGTTTAGGGGATAATATTGCTGATTCTGTATTCTAATAAATTATTAATGTACATATTATTTATTAATGGTTCTTTTTTTTTCTTTTTCGTTTTAATTAAACGTCACCTTATGTTTCTATGCCTAATCGCGCAATTTACAGTGGGAGCCTTAAATTTTACCAATCCATGTAAAATTAGGATAGGGATCTTTAACGAGCACCTGACATCGTATAGGCTCGGGACCTCCATTTTACGTCCCATCCGAAGGACGGCATAGCCCTTTTTTTACTCCCTTTAAAAAATCCTGGTGGGCTTCGAACCCGCAATCTTCTGCGTGGTAGTTGGCTATGCTAAACACAGACCCTAACGATTTTTTAAAAATTTATTTATTTATTTATTTATTTTTTCCTGGTAGAGCCAAGCTTGATCGATTTATTTGGGAAAGACAATCATAATAAAAAAATATTTTAATTATTTTTCTTCGCTCTTACTTCTTTTGTATATTAAAATATCTGTCTTGCATCCTTTTTAATTCACTTAAATTTTTTAATGTTATTAAGAAAAATAAAAGCAAATATTTTTTTTAATATTTTTCATTTAAGAGCAAAAAAAGTTGTGTTGTAAACTTAGATTCTGAGATAATCTAAGTTTAAGAAAAAAGAAACGTTTTTTTAACAAAAACCTTTGGAACTTTTAAACCGATCGATAAAAATGGATATTATGCTGCTCTTTTTTTAAAAGAAGGATCATGTACTAAGCTAAGCGTGTTAGGGCAGGTGAAAAATAATAAAGCTGCAGGGATTGACCGTATACCATATGAATTTTTTAAAAATGCGCCTGAGAAATTTAAAACAATATTACTGGAGCGGTATAATAAGTTCTTTGATAATGGATGGGTACCTAGTTGTTTTAACCAGTCGATTATTTTTCCATTGCATAAAAAAGGAGATTTTAACTCCTTTACTAATTACAGGGGCATTGCTTTTGAAAATACAATTTCTAAAATTTTCACTGGTCTAATATTAAACCGACTAGTGGCTTGGGTTGAAAATAGGGGCTTATTGAAAGAATTTCAAGCCGGTTTTCGAAGAGGCTACTCAACTATAGACAACCTATTTATTTTGATGAGCATCATCCATTCTAAATTAAGGAATAGGGGGCAGAAGGTGTATGCATTTTTTGTTGACCTTTCAGCTGCATTTGACAGTGTAGATCGCTATGCCTTAATATATAAATTAACGGAGATTGGGGTCTCTACTAAGATAACCCAGATTATTCGTGTCCTGCATGAAAATACATTTGGTTTTGTATGGGGAAAAAGTGGTCTCTCTGAAGGATTTGAAATGAATATGGGTTTGAAACAGGGCGGATTGTTATCACCATTACTTTTTTCCCTCTTTTTGAACGATATAGAGGAATATTTAGACGGAGGCATACTAATAAACACCACGAGGTTAAAGCTCTTGGCTTACGCGGATGATTTAGTGCTCCTGTCCTCAGAGCCTTTGACCCTTCAGATGATGATTAACCAAATCGAGATGTATTTTTCAAAATGGAACTTAAAAATAAATCTATCAAAATCACAGATAATGGTATTTAGAAAAGGCGGTAAACTGTCAAAATTAGAAAAATGGAAATTTGGTGGTGATGATGTTGAGGTTGTAAATAGGTATAAGTACTTGGGTATCACCCTAACGTCTGGCTTGTCTTTGGAATTACATTTCAAAGAAAAATTACATGCAGCTAAGACAGGAATAAATGTAACCTGGAGAAGCATCTTACATAATAACTGTATTACATTTAGTAATAAGATGCGTGTATTTAATACAGTATCACGTAATATACTATGCTATGGTGCACAGGTATGGGGTGGTCAGATGTTCTATACTGTAGAAAAATTACTGACATTCTTTATCAAAAAAATATTCAGGCTACCTGTAAACTCACCCAATTATTTATTATATTTGGAAACTGGCATTAAACCTCTATATATCCACACTCTAAAATCGCATCTTAAATACATTTTAAAGGTAGTAAACTCGGAGAATAGATTCACATATTTGTTGGCGAAAGAGTCAATTTCAAAAAATGTATTCTGGTACCACAATATAAATTTACTACTAGTTAAATATCAGATACAACCTTTGCTAACTCCACACAATGTACACAACTGGAAAGAAATATTTCAAAATCTACTTATAAACATGGAAACACAGTTTGTTCTAGACAATACTGCACGTTGTGAATCCTCCTTAAAAACTGTTCTTTATAAAGAAATAAATAAACAACCATGTCCATTATATATTAATGCGAATCTCAGCAATAACGATATTAGCTGGATTTTTAAAATAAGAGGGGAGCTGCTATATCTAAATTACAATAGGTTTAATGAACTAGCCAGTGGACTCTGTACACTCTGTAATTTGAAAGAAAGGGAAGATATAATACACTTTTTGGCCATCTGTCCAGTATTGAGAGAGTTCAGAGTGAGGTGGTTTAAAAAACATATCCTAAGCAGAACAGAGGTTATAGAATATTTAAATGGGAAAAACTGGACTGCACTGGTTGGTTACTCTAAACAATCGTGGTATTATAGATATAGCCTGACTAAGGAATATAATGGTTGAAAAGAATCTTAATAGAGGGGAGACGGGTGAATATACAGATACTCGTATGTGGGTTTAATTGGTAATTGATTCTTAATTGTTATTATTATTATTACTATTATTATGATTATTATTATATTATTATTAGTAGTAGTTTATTATTATATTAGTATTGATTATTATTAATTGTTTTTTCTATATATATCATATGTTGTTTATTTGTTGGTCTCTCTTACTATATTTTTGATATTTACAAATTAATTTAAAAAAAAAAGAGAAATATTTACGTGTAAGAGAGTGTTTTGAGTGAAGGAAAGAGAGTGAGACGGGATTTGTATTTGAATTATTGAGGGTTTTTTGGTTGGATGATTATTGTTTATATTTACTACTTGCCTTTTGCTATTTATATTGTTAAGTTATCGTCAGATCATATACTATAAGTACTAATATGTTCATTTGTACCAAAATAATGTTAATTATTTATTGTACCAAAATAACGTTAATTATTTATTGTACCAAAATAATGTTAATTAGTGTTATTATATATATATATATATAAAAAAAAATTGCTGTATATAAAAAATAATGCTGTTGGGCTCACTCTGATGGTCTTCGACCAAGAGTATAAATGCATATCACATTATGTAATATGTTGGTTATATTTTTAATAAATGCATTTCTTATTATTATTATTATTATTACTAAGCTATTCATTTTTTTTTTAATACATACATCCTTACTTGATTTAAGGCGTTTTATTGCGAGGGAAAGATATTGAAAAAATGTTTTAGGTTTTTGTTCGGTACCCCTACCTGGCCATGTATGGCATACGGGGGGGTTTCTCTAGAGGTGTAACCAACCTATTCTAACCATGGTGGCTAGATCGAGATTTATTCCGTGGGGCCTCAAATAAAAGTCAACCATCCCAGGGCGGATTCGAACCGCCACCGTTCGGCTCGAGCATGCTAAAGCGGGTCGCGCTCAAACAATGTCTGCAATCCCGGCCCAAATTTTTTAGTTTATTTTTAGCAAAACCAAAATATCCTATTACTTTAAAAAAAATAAAACTTATGGAATTTGAAAGCTAATGTGTTTCGGGACTTTTCCCCGTCATTGAATGATATAACATAGATAATTTTCTTTATCTACAAACTACATTCCGTCATATCTCTTAAAACAGATTTTTACAGGAGTAGTGAACGATTCCCTTAAATTTTAATTAGCGTTAAGCAGTATGATTGGTGCAGACGGGAATGCAGGTGGGGTCTTTAAGATTTCGGTTTATATGGTGTTACTGTTTTCTTGTGCAAACACCCTATTTACTCGTAATTAACCAATCGGATGACAGAACAGAGGAACGGGATGACCTCTGTTTGAATCAGGCCATCGGATATTTATAAGGAGGCATGAATTATCTCCAAGATCCTGTCCAACGGTTTTATCTTCGGACCAGCTCCTAGCCCACCGGTCTGTATGGTCCGCACTGGCATGGCAGAAAGAAATGCGCTGGAGTACATCTCATTACTGATCGGAATAATTATCCGTAACCATTAGTAATTTATGAGATGACAGGGATAAGGAAGTGGTTTGTAAGAGAGGGATAGGGGGATGGAAGGGGGGGGGGGGGGGGTAAAGTAGCTTCTATCTGAACACCACTCGCCCAGCAGCTGCAATGCTTCTTATTTATGGGGTCGTTTAAATCCGAACAGAATGCTTACGGTAACCAAGACCCAAAAGGTACCTGCTCTAAAAAAAGGTATTTTGAAGCGTGTCGAGGAGTCATTTGTCGATACACAATGGAACTGTTAATTATTACACTAAATAAACATTTCTTTAGGCGAGCTAACGGAATATACCATGGAGATTATAAAATAACAAAAATATGTAGAGCAAACAATTTATTAAAATGACACCGTAAACAAAATATGTACCTATTACTAAGTTATATAAAAAATAAATCTACTTTTTAGTCCAGAAATACACACCTTATCGGAAATTTTTGAGGGGAAACGCAATGTTTTTTTTTTTTGCCTCCTGAATTTCAATCTTTGTAAGCCTAAAACACTTAATTAATAATTAATTACTACATAAGGATTTTTTCGATAAAAGGATTTAGGTTGTAGGGCATCTAATTCTACAAATAAAATAGCTGTAAAGACCCTAGGATTATTCAAAATGTAAACAGGATAGGATTGAAGTCAATGAATTGCATAATTTGAAATTTGCATAACAAAAGGTTTATATAACAATTTATTTATTTATTGGTTGCCTCTATCCTAAACGGTCATTGACATTATCTCCTTTTTATATTCTATTATAATATTGTACCTCTTGTAGGCTTGGGCGTCACCAGCACCAAATTATTGGGGGGGACGGCTTAATATTCTCATAGATAGGTAAAAATTCGAAAAGCTAAAAGTCGAATTAACAACGCCTAAAACAACTGTTGGGACATTTAATTCTCCCCCCAACGATGTACTTTAAAGGAATTTATAAAACCTTCCAATTTATGTCTCATTTAGAGTGTTGTTAGTTGCACCCTTCCAAAATGTTGGAGGGGACGCATCCCCCTCCCCCCCCCCGGTTGTGACGCCCATGCTTGGAGGTATTCAAATAGAGTTAGGATTGTTTTTCTCTATCTTCTAACATCTCTTTCAAGCTTTTTGAAAATTTTAAGTTCGGTCATATAGCATTGAATCGGTAAGTCTTTTAGGAGGTGCTTAATTGCTTAGGGTTTACTGACACACTTTTCATAGGTTGTTACTATTTTATAGGCTATATAATTCTATGAATAAAATTACTGTATAGACCGAGTAGTGACTAACAATGCAGTGTAAACGTAGAAATTGGTCATTGAAGGATTTAATTCAAAATATGCATAAATTACAATTAACCTTTTCAATGAATATTATCTACAACGAAGGAGATAATATGTTACCAAATAAAAGCTTTTTCGTGTAGTAATAATTGTACAGTATTTTTAATTTGTCAATCCTTAGCCGCAGGAACATCATCTGGATCGGCTGGCCCACCATGAAAAAAAAAAAATACGCTTGAAAACCGGTATATATACATTATACGACTTTATAAACTAAATGTTATAACGATGCACTTTAATATTATACTCGTACATAAATATTAATCCAATCATTAACGGAAATTGAAATTTTAATCTTTGGGAAACATTTTTCTTTTTATCTCCTTTATAAGTTTATCGAATTCTTTCATAATTCATATTCGTCCATTTCTGATTACGAAGCATAATGAAAGACAGTTAATTTCTACATATAAACAAAATAAAAGGTTCTTTGTAGAAAGAAAATTTTACTTCGCCATTTATGCCTCATCAGAACATTTCTGTGATGTTAAGGCCTACCTTATAGTAAAGAATACTTGATCTCATCAAACATGACGAGTTTAATCAATGAGAATACTGTAAAAATTCGATAAAATTTATAGAAAATAAAATAAAAATCGTTTGAGGTTATTTAAAAAATATCAACGAATAGCATATCATTTTTATTTATACCAATTCAGAAGAAAGTTTGTGAAATTCAACAGGCTGTAGTTTATAGGCTGTAGGTTAATATCGGTCCCATTTCCGTGAATATTTTTTTCATTTTTCATCGAATGGAATAACCTTTCGATTTTGCTTTTGCGTGGTTGGTAAAGGCTCATTTCTCTATACCTTCTTTGGAGGTTTTTTATGGAGGATCTGTCAGCTACCTATTACATACTATATATAAGTACAAATATAGGTATTTTAAATTTTTTACACGACCATCAAACATTGTTACTGTACTCTTTTATAAATTGGGTATTTGGCAATGTATCAACAATCGAATAAATCATTATAAAAATACACCTCGCGACAAAATGATAGGCCTCCCCATAATTTTTCAGTTATTATACGTAAATAAGTGAGGAGAAAGTAATTATAATTATTTTACGTCTTCGGTGTATAGATTATAAAATGTATGATGTATTTTTCATCAATAGTTATCACCCCCTTTATTATCATTTTAATCCTTAATCTTCTTATAGAGCATTTTCATGCGCAACAAAAATATAGGCCACTCAGTCTTTTATTAAATCTCCAATCGAACTGTTCGTGCTATTGAATTAATGTTGTGTTTGTTTAATTACTGAACTGATAGCAATAAATTAATACATTTCGAAATGCCTAGAGGTAATGTGCTGGGAAATTGGCGTTATTAAAATCTTACGCGAAAAAATTGAGCCATTTCAATAATTGTTAAAGCTCAATATCGATGCAGGCAAGTGCTTAGAAATTATTTAAAACTAGGAGGTAAGAATGACACAAAGAAATGCCCTGGCACTCCAGTGGTAACAACTATGGCAGAACGAAGGAGAATATTATGCGAAGCATCCAACCCTGCAGGAGCTTCCAGACAAATCGCTTTGTTAGGTACAGTGACCACTAACCACTGCTGGACCGACCGGATTTACCATTATACTCCAGGTACCCCTGACCTGGCTTATAGTCCGCATCGCAGAAAAGTGTCGTGCGTGTGCATCGGGCCTAACACCCGAAATGTGCAAACAATTCTTCAGAGTGCAGGACAATGGAAAAGGCAGAGGATTCAGAAAATAACATCACTTTAATAATACCACAAAGTCGAATTTGGAAAGTTTGTACTGGAGATTATTGGTTGTAAGAAATGTTTTGAGAAAATTTATATTCACTAACATTGTTTTGATGGCTTCCAGTATTATTTTCATGATCACCAAGAAAATTAAAGGATTTTAAGTCGCTGGCAAATGGGCGTGGTAGAGTCATGATTTGGGTCAGTAACGGTTATCTTGGCAATGTGAAATAAACTTTTGTAATTTAAAAACTAATGCTAAAAAGCATTGGGAAACATAATAGAGCCAATAATGGAGCATGCAAACGAGCTCGCTAAAACAAGGGCCATTTCCCAACAAGACAACGCTCCAGTCCACACGGCTTGGTTGGTAAAAACATATTTCGAATGGAATAATGTTTCACTTTTGCCTCACAAAATTGTTCTCCTGATCTCAACAACATCAAGAATTCGCTGCAGGAAGCAAATTCACTCTTCTGGGCGAACTCAGAGTTTAATATTCAAACTTCATGGTTTAGTTTGGACAAAGAAATATGAACAACTTTTTAAATCTCTCCCAAATAGAATGCTTACAAATTTAGAAAAATATGGGGGCACAAGAATATGATAATGTTAAAAATACACATAATTTTATTATTCTTCTGTAATTTTTTCGCAGTCAATTTTTATTTTAATAATGAAGTATTAGCAATGTATCTTCCTTATACTTTTCCTTTATTTTCTTATAACTTCGTTTACGTTTCGGGGTTGTGTCCCCATTCTCAAATCATATAATCATGTTTATCATACGATTGTGTTTTGTATTTAAATAATATAAGATAATAACTATGTCACATTAGTTATTACTCCTATACCTACCTTCAATTAAAATAATTAAAAACTAACGATTTCTTATAAAATTTTAAAATGAATGCAGTGCATCTATACTAATAGACATTTTGATATCATCATCCCTACAGGAAAAGCCTTTTATGATTTATAATTTATTTATTGACGGAACTAAACAAGTGGTGTTGCGCAAGGACTTGTGCTATGTTTGTTTTATATTCATTATATGACATTAAATACAACAAACATGCATAAATTAGTCATAATAACACGCTGCCTCAATGGTATCACTCACCCAGATCTGAGGAACGGAGGTTTAATGCTCCGTTCGACGTGTCGGAATGAATAACCCTGTTCCTCTCTAATACTCGAGACGCTAGCGGAAACTAATGACCTGACATCCAAAGCTGCAGACCAGAAATCTTCTGGATCTGTCTCTGGTAACTATGCCATTGGTGAATTGATTGCCCACTATTCATCTTGTGTGCATCGATAACTCAGCTCGATACAACCATTCCGGTTCGATTTATAATTCATCAGGGTCGACAAACTAACTCAGCGCTGTTTTGACACCGAAATACCGCTCATGTTCCACTTGAGAAAAAATCATAAAAATGGAACAACACGTTTGAATTATGACATTAGCATAATCATCTCATCTACTGTAAAAAGTAGACTGACCTTAGGAATCATAATACATTACACACCCAAAGTTAACATTAAAAAAAAATTAACGTATTAAGAATTAACGCATGATACAAGTCGTGCAGTCTTATTTTGCACATTGTTAAATTAAATCTGCGTAATGTGTAAACTATTTGTAGTGAAATTTACAATGTCGTTAGCCTCAATTTCTTACATGACGAGGGTGGTAATTTGGATATTATTTTTAGAGGTATTATGGGCCCCTTTTTTAGGATGTCCATATTATAACCTTTGAAATGTGATTTTTCTATAGTTTTTTTTGTTTTCAAATTACCATGAAAACAAATAAATCTACTAGTAAAATCACTCTCAAAGGTGGAAACATTTGTGCCACCAATGATTATTTTCCTCAGGAAAATATGTTTTCAATGTGTAAACACAAATTTTATTCTTATCATGAAAAGATTTATATGTAATTTATCACACGTTTTCTCATTTTACCACAAAAACCTTGTTTTATACTATAACATTTTATTTTATTTTTATCATGGTGCCCATATTACCAGGACCACTGGAAATATTTAATTTTCAGGAATTCTTCATTTAAAAATATTTATTTGCACGTTTAATTGTGGTTTTTCAATCTGTGAGAATACACTCCAAACAGTTAAGCACCTCCTAAAATACTGTTACCAATTCAATGCTATACTACAGAAGTTAAAATTGGCCAAAAGGTTGATAAAGAAAAAACAATCCTAACCCTATTTGAATACCTAATAGAGGTAAAATATTATAATATAATAGAAAAATGAGATACTGCCAATGACCCTCTAGGGTAAAGTAACAATAAATAAATAAATTCTTATTTAACCGTTCGTTATGCACATTACGTCATTCAATGGCTTCAATCCTATCATTTTTACACATTTTAAATTATCCTAGGGTCTTAACAGTTATCTTATTTGTAGAATTAGATGCCCTTCAACCTAAATTCGTCCACAGAATAAACCCTTTGATATAACTAAAACCTGGAATTGAGGTGGTTAACAAAAAACGATGCGCCCCTCCCCCAGAATATTTCAGTATCTCCTACTGTTGGAACTCCCTGAATATACATATTTTGTCATATTTTTGGACGATTTACCAGGTGTCGATCCTAGATTTGTTTCAAAAAACATTACAAAATATATTTATTATCTTGTGAGAGTGATCTACAACAGAGAATGTTGCCTCATAATCAGGAGGCTATTTGCCAAACACTCCAAAATGAGCCCGAACCAATTTCATTGTTATACTTTCCCAGAGTGTTACTTACCGCAATTCTCTCTCGCACGCATCATTCTTCGGCACCATAGGCTATCTCATGCATGGCCGAAACCATTTTATGATTGCTTATAATTAGCTATTATTATGGATTCCGGGTTCAAAAAAAAAAAAATAAATAACATTTTGAAAAATAAACAATTAACTGCGATATCGCAGCAAAAACTAAATATCTAAAGATAACATTAAAGGGGAAAATAAATCCTTGTGATATATAGCCTAAGTTATACGAATATTCGCTTATATACGCCCCTGGTATTAATAATAAAATATAAATCCTGAAACCATTAGCATAGCTTAACCCCCATTGTACATCATACTTTTTTTCCATTCATGTCAACTTTTTATATATAAGAATAATTAGCAATATTTAAAAAATAAAAAATTGCGAATACTAATTATTTTATAAGAATAATCATCAGTGTTAGTTAGGTTAGTTCGTCGGCGTTTAAAAGGAGCCAACGATTATGAAAAAATACGATATACTCCGTCAAAAACTTCTTATTTGAATAGTTATATGAGAAGATAAAACATAAAATATGATTGAAAGATGTTAATTATTCGTTATAAACGGATGGTGCAGTTATTCAACACGTCAAATAATAATTTTATTCGAAAACCTTTATCGATGGTATTAGATGAATGACAGTTTATTTTGACTTGGGTCGCACTGAGTAAGCGATATTTATTTCTTAACGATATTATTCATCAGCATATATATTTATTTGTTGTACTGTTTTGTGAAAAAATTCTTTACTAAATAAAAAAAAATACTTGTTTATTTATTTTTATGTATCAATCATAATGTATGTGAAATTAATAGGGGGAATGAAAAAAAAAAATACAAAAATAAATAAATTATTAATCGGATTAGATACCGTAAGATGACTGCCTATCGCTTTAGTATTAGGAGTGCCGCAAAGCAAAGGAGGTACGTTTCTACAGCCTCAACTCAGATTTTAGTTAAATTATACTCAATACGCTTGTCATTTTAGTTTTATTTTCTCGTGCTACTTTTTGATCTTTTATATATCTATTTATTACGTATATCAAATATAAGTTAAAAAATTTGCCACTAGAGTTTAGATTTATATAAAGAAAAAAAAAATTGAGAGGTTCACGACTTAATAGTCCAGGGTAAATATTCATGCAACACGGGTTAGCTTGCAATAGGGTAATTTTAATAAAATTAAAATTTCGCGTCTAGAGTTTACTAATGACATTTGTAATCAAAATCATTATAGTCGTTTCACCTAAATATGTTATCAAAGATCTGCAAGTTATACCATCTTAGCGAAAAATGAATTACGCTCATCTTCCTTCTGCCTGCAAATCGAAAATGGATACTTCGAATGAATATGTTACAAATAAAAGTTGTAGAACATCAAATACTGCTTAAAAAGAGTTCATTGGTTTTAAGATATAAACTAACATTAACTCATATGTAGAGATATAAATGAAAGCGTGAAAGAATCCAAGCCCTTACTTTCTTCTGAGATTTTTCATAAAGTAAAATTAAATGTCACATACATTCAAATCATTCTTCAAAATTTTCCATTTGTTTAACTCTAAGATTGATCTGGCCAAGTACATATCTAACTTAATGGTTAGTTGTCGAAGTGGTGGTATTGGCGGGGGGGGGGGATATTGGGGATAGAACACCCCCGAAATTTCGAAAAAAAAACACTAGTAGGATACATTTTTACATCTAATTCTTAAATAAGTGTTTATTATAGTAGAAGTATTTATGTATGATAATAATAAAATTTAATGTAGTTCTTATCATTTTTGTAAATCAATAAGTTGCTGGTTTTTTTTTTTTTTGTTTTTTTATTCCCACCAAGCCCCAAGAAATGTTTTTTCTACGCCACTGTTAATTCTAGGTTGTGTATATTACAACGATTCTCGCAGCTGCTACACGCTTCAAACCAAGCTCGATATTTTTAAAAGGCGTCATCAGCACCAAATTATTGGGGGGGACGTCTCAATATTTTCCAAGATAGGGTTGGTAGAAATTCGAGAGGCTGAAAGTTGAAATAATAAGCCCTAAAAACAACTGTTGGGACATTTAATTCATCCTCCTGCGATCTATTTTTAAGGTATTTATTGTCTCTTAAAAATTGTAAATTTATGCCTCAGTTATAAAACAGTGAGTTGTTGAAGGATGTGGGCCAAAATTTCTTGATTGAATTTAATCCAAGTTTTTCTTCTGATCACACTAATTTCATTGCTTTCCATCAACTTCTATAACCTTCATCGAATTGATGGAAAGTAGGATCAAGCTGCTTGGTTAAAAAAGAAATGGAGACCAATTCAGGGGATACAACTTTGTTACAGAAAACAGTTCAAGCTGAAATAAAAAATATATAATTCATCAAATATACAGTACGCTTGACTATTAACAATAGAGTGTGCTATAATAGACTAATATTTTATATTTATATTTTATTGTTTAAACTCTGATAAATTGGTAAAATCGCATTTTTATTTAATTTTTTACACTGGGTAACAAAATATTGGGGGGGACAATCCCCTCCTGCCAAAATAATGGGGGGACCTGCCCCCCCCCCCGGCGCTGACGTCTGTGTTAAAAGGTATCTATCGATTAAATGAAATTAAGGCTTAAAAAGAATCTTGGCGGAATCATTGATTTATGTAACAAAGGAATGAGGTTTTTTTTATGTGAGCGATGCCCGTTACAAAAAAAAAATAAAACAATAATAAAAAAGCTGAGGACCGACCATAAGTGACTAAGTCGCCCTAACCTGCCACAAGATGCTCTTGGCTGGGAAAAACGGGACCTGACCTAGAGGAATGTCGACGAGCAAGTCTCTACAGTCACCACCGATGTTTCATTAGATTTGAATTAAGTCACGTAAATAAAGTCAGACACGGGCTTGGATCCAAAGATGTAGCTTTCCTTAATATAGTATAATAATACCCTTATGGTTTCCTCTATAAACAAGTGTACAATTATAAAACAAGTGTACAGTTTTATACTCGGGGGAAACCATATGGTATGTTCAGGGTATGAAATCGATAATTAAAAAAAATATATATAATAAAATCTGATTAAAATTTTTCTTCTCGATTAAAAAAAAAAAAATTGTAAATGTTTATCAAGGTTAATTTTTATTTTTATCATAGGTGAAAAAAAATCAAACCCTGATCATTACTTTTGAATAAAAATTTTACTATTAAAATGATGTTTTGAGAATGGAGACACAACCCCGAAACGTCAACAAAATAAAATTGTAAGAAAATACAGGAGTAAAAAAGGAAGATACGCGGCTAACATCTCTTTAATCATATCTTAATCTTCCTACTAAATCAGAAGACAAAAAAAAAAAAAAAAAAATAATTATAATTTTTAGTAATAATCTTTTTAAATCCAATTTTTTAAATATTCATCAAGATATATTTTGAGACAGTAGTAGCAGGTGAAGAATATTTTTATAAACTTTTAGCAATACAAAATAGAACATCTTTATTTCTGAAATACAATAGAAATATTGACTTATTTATTAAAGCATATACAAAATAAAAACTGCCAAGGTGGGCCAGGAAGAAGTTAATTTCAAAATCAGAATTGCAAGTGCTCAGGTGCCGAAGATGAAAAAAAAAGTTTTTGAAAATGAGTGTAAGATACGGACCCATTAAAATTCACATTTAAAAAGCACCTGAAATTATGTAATTAAAATAAATGAATTCCTGTTAAAAATGCGTTATACACGTTTGCTTCAGTTTATCGAGAAAAAAAGCGACCACAACCTAAAGGGAAAAAGTTTAAGATTAATCAATCAATAATCAAGGTTTCGGATATGGTAGATTTACTCGGTATTTTCCATATAAACCTAGTAATGCTTTACTTTTCTTGAACCCGTAGAGAGTGGTACGTACATACATCCTGTATTGCAAATGTTTTATTCTAATGATGTAAGTTGGTTGACCGTCGAATTCAATGTAATGAAAATAGTTTATGGTGCGGTCAGAATAAATAAACACTTATATTTGGAATTACATGCATTGTGCCAATGCGTCGTTTCGACCCGCATTTCAAGGCTTTCATCAGGGTTTATCTCGGCTGAGGTTCGAATGCGAAAGCCAACACGGAACATTTTCATTACAATGTTTTACTCTAATTTAAAAAAAAATAAAATAAAATAAATGATATACTTAAAAACTACTTAGGTATAAATTAGTAACAGCTTCTATATTTAAAGAGGGGGGACTTTTCTTTTGTGAATTTATATAAATTGGTCTCTAGAAGTTTAGTTTGGAACTCGAAACCTTTAGTTTCGAATTTACATACTAAAAAGAAACACACTCTAATAGATTAAATAATGCTAACGTAGTTTGTGTATTAATATGTTATTATTTCATTTTATATATATAATTTGATTATATCTGATTCATTAATTACTCTTTCAGGACATGCCCCTCCGGAATGGCGGGGGCCGGACTTCTGGCCATTTTTCTTCTGTCTTCCACGTTAGCATCAGATGTCATTGTAACCAGGCGTCACCCTGTAGACACATTTTCAATAAAAGGTAATGTTATAATATATAGTGTAATTATAATAAGGTAATACACAAATTTACTGGGACAGTTCATTGTCACATATATATATGACAGTTAACATAACAGCAGCTGTCATCAAAGTGAGCGACAGGTAATGTTCTCAACCACCTGATGTTCTCAACCTTACCTGATAGTTTGTCAATCTTACCACAACTTAAAATAATGTCTTGCCTGTAACTTTTGTTCACTTTATTATAAGCACTATAGCATTATGATGATGCGAATTATAATATATATGTGTATATGTATATATATATATATATATATATATATATATATATATATATATATATACTGATTAAAAGCAAGCATTGTAAGGATTAATGGCGTGGCAATAAAGTAACTGAACTATTATAGATATCTTGGATCTCCCTTAAATGAGCGGTTTGCTACCACCCTGAGAGGCGAGGGCACTAATAAAGTATTACTATTTCTGTATAAAATGCGCTATATTTAGTTCATTTTTAAGTCCACAAATTGAAAACGGATTGTCCGTAACCATTTAATATTACTTTAAAACGTCGCTATGTACTAATACATATTTTAAATTAGGCCCTTCATTACTCATGATATGTAAAAAAAATAAAAGTGCGCCCCCCTCCCTCAGAAAATTTCTGGAGCCACTACTGCCAGTATAGATATGGAAAAAATGACAAATAAATTAATACTTCTATTATTTACTAATTTTTCAATTTAAAAAATCAAATGTTATGACTTTGCTAGTTTTTATAAAATAAACTTCTATACGTTTTATATTTATTTTTTTAATGAACTAATAACTCACTTAATATAATATATATAAATATATTACAATGATGAAACACAACTTTTATTATAATTTAGCCCATAAAAAAAATAAGGTGCCTGGGTCAAAATGTCCTTCTGTCCACGTCAGCGTTGCATTTAGTAATGTCCCCGATAACACAGAATCGGTTTAAGAGTATTTGGGAATATCTTGAAATATCAGGTTGGGAGCAGGTAAAGAATGAAAAACGTACAAGAAAATTCAAATATTTTTAAGAGATAAAATCTTCGGACAAGATCTAGGATTTTTCTCCTTATAATAAGACTCCTTCAGGTTAGCAATTATTAAGGTGAATATAAAAATATTGCGATTTTTCCAACTACTCTATTTTGGCATTTAAGCCATTACTAAAAATTGTGTATGTGCTCTAAAAGTCAAATAAGGGAACAAATAAAATTGTTAAAAATGGTCGGGATTGGTAGAATTCGTTTGGCATCCAGACCAAGATTTTAGGCAGAACCATAACTAAGACTGAGCTCCTTGCTGCTTCTGTTCTCCCAACACTAAAGCAACGTAAATTTGTCGTGTTTTGAGAGAAGCGTTCGTTGTTCGTTCGTTCATCAATTCTACTAACTTACTTTATTTATTATTCATTAATCAACTTAATTTATTTATTATCAAATCTATCCCTATCTTATTCCCACTTATAATAAATCTTTTACCATTGTTGAAAAACTAAAATAAAAAAAATAATATATCAAAACAAAACAATAAAACAAAGAAATGTTATGGATAAGCTAAATTTTTTTATTTGATAAAAATTGCGACGATCTACGTTTTTATCAAATTTCTTTTAAAAATGTTATCCAAGTTCAATCAAAAACACATATAATGAGGATTAAAAATAATGCACTTGTATTATTTAATTAACTTGTTGACTGATATGCCGTCAATACATTAAAATATTATCTATTATCTATTTTTATTGCAATAATTATTAATTATTATTTTTATGTTTTTTAACATTATTATTGTACTAATAATAAGCTCGGCAGATGTGAAACATCAAAGTTGGCGATATTACAATCGATGTATTTTTCTTATTATGCTAATAGAAATAATAATTAAAGTTTCACCTATAATCTCTTGCCCCATATTGCATACACATAATACTATTTAATAAATTAATATCCTTCACCTTCTATTTGACAAACAGTGATTCAAATTTAATCGATAGGTGATAAAAAGTTAATATTTACCACCTCCCCTTCTCTAAATACATATCATAATAAAATGTATGAATAATAAAACACCTCTTACTTTATTTGACCAAACGACAAGTATTTCCAAATTTCGTTAAAATCATATTAATCTGTGAAGAGATAATAATTAACCCACCCACCCCCATTAACTAACTATCCATAATAACATTTATGAGGTCCTATACTCCTAAATTACCCGAGAACTAAAAACAACTCCTATTTGACCTAGGAATGACAACTGTTTCTGATTTCGTTGAAATAGGATAAACTGGTAATCAAATAGAAACCAAATACATAGAGAAGTAATGTAGATATAAGTAAACTCTAAGTTCAAATGAACAACTCGTGTTTTGGAACGGACGTTTGACAGTTTGCTGATCGTAATAAGTCGTGTTGGAACCAAGGGCGTCCGTAAGATTTCGACTAGGGAGGGGGCAGGCTGATAAAATTTTCATCTAGGGGGCAGGTTGATAAAATTCTTATCATCGGGGGAAGGGGTGGAGGTATTCTATGTAAGGCTCAATTAATGCTTCAAATAAAGTTTATTGATAATTAAAATATTTATTTATACAATATTTAATAAATATAGTAAATCAATACAAATTTATTTAATTTGTAGTTTTTGTTTATCATATTTTCAGGGGGGGGGGCACCTGAAAACCGAAATTGAGATAATGAAAACATTTAGGTGATCAAAATCTTCGGCAAATTGATGTCTACGATAAAAGAGATACGGAAACTCTTTTTATCGGAAGCCCCATTCGGATGGTTATAAAACACTACTTCAAGATGTATTAAAATATAAAATGTTATAATACAAGCGGATATAATCAACTGTTAGAACTGTACTTATTCGACACATCTGCCAGTGCGAAGTAATGGAACGGAAGAACTCTTAAAGGTGTCAGTAGCGACCAACTTTTTGCCAGCTGATCGGCGAACTATCCAAGGCAAAGAGGATGTGCGGAAGACATTCCGCCTGCTTAAGAGGCAGAGCTATAACAATTAAAACGATAGCCATCTTCAACGGCGTCTGGTCGAGCCTTGTCCGGTTCAGTTCAATAGCCAGCCATAATCTACCTTTTCCATCATTCCTACCCTACCTTCATTGCTCGCGACCTGATCTCTCCGCATTTACACTTTCATGTTCATGTTTTTTTTTTTTTTTTTTTGTAGATTGCTTTTACCCAAATGAGTTGGATTGTCGCATTAAAATGGCTACATATCTCTTTGCGTGAACATTTTATTCATGAATACTAAACTAGAAATTTTTGGATAGCTTCATAATATCAAGTTCTGCAAGAAAACTAAATATGCATTCCGTTAATGAGTGAAACAAAACGTGACCGCAGTTACTAAAGGACCCCGATGTGTTTTAAATCCCTTTTAAGAGCTTGAGGGACATAGGAATCGGCGAATCTAAAGGTTTTCTGTCGCAATGTAGAATATATTTTACTGTTTCTTCATTATTTAAATTAATGCATTATTTAGTAAAACGTATTAATCGAATATTTTCTACCTCTTTCTCCAAAGCCCTAGTAGGAAGTCTTTGCCTTTGATTTTAAAAATGTATGAAATTGTCATTTTGTGGTATTCATTTTCTTATATTTGCAATTTACAATATTTTTAATATATTGCTTGATCTCCTCCACTTCTTTTAAGGAAGACTGATCCCCCTGGCAGTATTTGTAAGGTTCGAAGGTTCTGAGGCTTGACCCTTGTTTACATTATCTTAACCCTACTTATTCCCATGAAATAAATTATGTTCAGGAAATGCCCAGTATAGTAAATATATCTTCTTATATCTAAAAGCTACCTTGATATAATCTATTCAATCTATTATGTGTAATTTTCTGACGAAAAATCTTGTCAGGATAATCAAATCGAACGGAGCAAATTCGTGAAATTGCGTTTTTTTTTATACTCCTCGTAATTGAAGCGTGGAAATGCATGTGCCAAAAAAAAAAATAAAAATAAAACAAAGTTTTTTTTTGCCAAATTGTTATATGTGCCAAAGCCATTTTTCAGAAATGGGTATAAGTAATGTTTTGTTGTTAGAAAAGAGTTCATTGAACGAATGAAAGATTGCATGAGTGTAAGCATTGAAGTAGTTCACCCTAGAGGGTATAAGTCACATCATTTCTGTAAAAATTTCCTAAGGCACTTATACCCTTATGCATTTCCACGCTTCAATCAATAATAATCTGGATCTCGGTGTTTAAAAAAAAAAGTAATAAAAGTTAAATCATGTCCACAACTTAAGCTAAGCATGTTAGATATATGGTGCTCTGATATTGCTATGCTAATACTAATTTATTAAAAACTTTGATGTGATGTAAATATACTTCTATTTTTGTTATAGGGTCTTGTACAACGGGGTCATGTTTAGGAAAGAGCATGGGTACAGCACTTACCCTGTCAGTTGAAGGATGCACTTGTGCTTGCTTATCACATCTACCTGTCTTTCGAGAAGATCAACTTATTTGCGTTGACGATTTGCATGGTAATAATTTAATCTATTTATCATAATACAAAAAATTAGTTACATAACTTGTAACTGTATGAATTTCAATAAATTAATGTTAAAATTGAAAAGTGGAACATGATTAACTATAATTGCATAAAACCAATACCTGTTTCACTTTTAAGTTCTGATTTATTACTATTAATGATAAAACCTTAACCATTACAAACCATATTGAGTCATGATTTTGATACTAAATCATCAAGTAATGTTTCTTGACCTATGTTATTCAAAAAGATCTTACCAGCATCACACTTAACTCTCAGGATTTGTTCCTCACCTTCTCAAGGTTCTGATACTTACTTTACATAAATACTTTATAGAAGCATGACGTGCCTCAGCAAGATCTCTGATCCTAGGAGTATAAATTGCCTTGAGTTCAAAAACGGAAAACCAGTTGCTTATCCATAATGTTATCTCTTTCCTTTTATTAGCCATGATTATTGTTTAATTATTTATTATATTTTTCAGATTGTCCTCTTATACCTTTTGTATCTGGAACAACTTACCAAAAAATACCATTTGTCTTCCTTCCGCTTAAAGGGCAAATTGTTTATCCAAGTGCAGAATTGGTGTTGACAGGTAACAAATCTTTGTTTAATTGAATATAGATTATTGTTCCCCAATGTTTATTTATTAATTATAAAATACCTAAAATTAAAAAAAGAAAGTTAAGATTTTATTTTGCTTAGCAAATAATTAGTAGTGGAAGAAAAAAGCCACAACTCGATATGCACAGGGTATCTTTTGGAGGATGATCTGGTAGAGGAGGATACTCCACCAGAAATAGAGGAGATAATGGAGACTATCTCAGACCTTAGAAACAATAAGGCACTGGGAGGAGATGGCATATATGCAGAAATGCTCAAGTATTGAGGAATACCAGATTTTTGTATTGAGTATACCAGATTTTTTTTTATGTTTGGACTTCCGGAAAAATGCCAGAGGAATGGTCTAAGTCACTTGCTTGTCCGGTATTCAAAAAGGGGAACTGAACTTTGTGTAAAACTTATTGTGGAATATCCCTTGTAGGAATCGTCTACAAAGTGTTCTCTATAACAATCAGCAGAAGGCTAGCTAAATGGACTGAGAAAATAATATGAGAGTACCAATGTGGCCTCAGACCAGATCGGTCAACCACTGATCATATATTCTGAGAAAGGCAAATACTTGAGAAATCAAATGAGTACAGTTTAATGCTGTGTATTATCTGAATAAGGGATGCCATAAATTAATGCTGTGTATTACTCCTTTGCACAGGGATCATTGGAATCTTTTCCTGAAGGTGTTTGTGGGGCATTAGATAATGAGTAATACCAACTTGTGATTTACCAATATATCTAGATTAATATTACCATATTGTGAGAAGAAAAAAGAAAAAAGAGCTTTTAATCTACACATTTATTGTAGATTAAAAGAGGTTTTGGACATTAAATTGAACAAGAAATTTTATTCTGACTCTTCATGAGTAAATTATGTAATGCTAAATATATACAGATGCATATATATATAAAAAAGAAGAAAATATATAAAATGGAATATACTCGTAAAATCAATCTAAAAACATGAAAAACATCAAGAGAGATTAGATTCAATAAAAACAATTAATCTAAATTTTAATGAATAGCTGACAACCTCTCATTGTGAGTTTGTTGAAATAGATATACATATAAGACTAAAATTTTCTGAATAAAATAAAATGAACTGAACATATCCAAATGGTTTGTGGAAATATGCCATCAATTAACAATTTAATAGATATGTGAAACTATAGAAATTGATAACTAAACTATTGAGCTCGGGAAAACAAAGAAACTACAGCCATCATCGTTTACAATCTGGTTATACATGACCTCTGCAATAAATTATAAAAAAGAAATTGATACAAAAGAAATGTTCTATAGGGTACATATCGTCTGGTAGTGGTAGTCTTCTATTGTCAATCTCCCCATGGATGGCTGCAGGTATGTTTCCTCATTACATCTTGTAAATAAGGCAAAGGTAAGACGTCTTATATCTGGACTTTATGTACTCAACACCGCATACTCGTTTATATATTAACATAGCACACTACTTTACACTCACTCATAAGAACATATATAAAAAAAAATCAAAGTGCATAGAGAAAAACTTAAGACAGAACTGACGTCTGCACTGGTCAAGTCTCCATCACCGAATCACCTATTCTCTCTCTGCTTGGTTCAGAGGAACCATGATGGGGGATGATATTCATCCACGATGATACAAAGTTTAGATAAGGTTTTTGGAAAATCTAAATTGATAAGGTTGTAGAACGGAATTAGGTTATGTCGCCTGAAAACTTTTCCGGGCTTCAAATTTAATATTAACTTTGTAATTAGTAAAAATAGGATAGCGTGGGGACTATATTTCTTCTAATGGTTGTTTCAGCAAAAGGACGCTTTCTCAGGTCCCAGCGGATGTTTGTGATTTATCGGATTTCTTTCGATCTAACTCTTCTACCGGATGCTGAGCATCCTTATTTGATTAAGGCTCTAGTTCCCTGATTATCTTTGTTATTAATGAACTTATTGAGATTTTAATTTTACTGTTGGTTAGTTCATTAAAAATGCAAACTATTGATATCTCATAAGTTATATCTAACCCTATTCATTACAGAAATTTATTTAATCCATGATATAAGAAGCCTTACTAAATAGCTCTAACTGTTGTCTAGGATGATCACACAAATTATTTAGACTAAAACTATTGGGTAGTTTTAATAGTAGACTGGAACTCTCCAACATGTATTTACCCATTTCAAGCAAGCCTACATTTCTATTGACAGGGAAAACATGTTATTAGGGATCCCCAAAAAACTTATTCAGCTCTTTGGTATGACTCTTATGAAGACATCCTGTAAGGTCAAGATCGGACGAAGATGCTCCAAAGGATTTAAACTGGGGAAAAGATTACGAGAAGGTGAACCATTGTCAGTATTGCTGTTCAACCTGATGTTGGAGTCCACAATTTGTAAAATAAGAATCTGGCTGGTAGCATATACAACCGCCTAACCCAACATATGGCTGTCGCAGTTAATGTAGAGATCTCAGCAAGAACACGGCAAGCAGTATCAGGTGCACTGGAAGAGTTCCTAGTAGCTGCAAGGGAAATCGGGCTTGCGATCAATCACCAGAAGGCCGTGCATATACAGAACAAAAAAATATGTGATGAAGGGCGGACTATGCAACTTGGAGAGTACCAATTAGAGTCCTGTCAAGAATTCAGGTAGCTTCATAACCACCAATAATCTGATTATATCAGATGAAAAAGCCCCGATTGCTGCTGGAAACCACTGCCTATGGGGCTTACAGAAGGCCCTAAAGTTCAAGAACCTCTCAATACAGGCAAAGTTTATAATATACAAGACATTAGTACGGCCTATTGACACATATCGTGGTGAAACATAGACCCTAACTGCAGAAAACAAAAGAGTTTTACAAGTCTGGAAGAGGAAAGTTTTTCATCTGCTGAATATTCGGTGCAGTGAAAACTGGAGATACCTGGCGAATTAGAAATAATAAGGAACTGCAGAGGTTGTTCAGGGAAGGAGATATCCTCTCATGTATCCAGGTGGGTCGATTAAGATGGTTGGGACATGTGAGCGGATGGATCCCAGCAGAATCCCAAAAAATCAACTATGTGGGAAGCCAGGAGGTAGACGAAGGTGAGGGAAGCCTTGACTGCGATGGCTGAATAATATCGAGGCAGACCTGAAGGCTTTAGGTGTACATCGCTGAAGAAGATTTGCAATAGATAGAGCCAAATGGAGCAATCTGTTAAAGGAGGCCAATCATTAAGATTAAATTCACCAGGCAAATTAAGGGAATAATTCATTAAGCTTTGAAACTTATGGAAAATACTCATATGGGGTGTAGTAGTAAGAAACAGAAAAGTTTCCATCATTAAGGGGGCGGGACCTCCCTTTTATACCCCTAAATTCCCATATTTAATGGGGGGGGTTTCACTTTTTAGACAAAAAAGTTTATATTTTGAAGACTGTAAACATTTTCCTGGTAACATTCTGCTCAAAAATGATCCTATGCTTTTAATTGAGACAAACCGGTCTTGAGATAATCCAATTGGGAGAAAATCATTCAAGGCAAATTAGTACAAAAAACAACAACAAAAAAAAACAGCAAATTGGCAGAAATAATTTATAAAGTTTTGAAACTTTGGGAAAATACTGATAAGGGGTGTAGGAATAAGAAACAACAAAGTTTCTAAGTTACCCCTAATAGGTATTTTTTCTGAAGTATCAAAACTTTATAAATTATTATCCACATTTACTTCTTTTTTTAAATAATTTGCCTAGACTAAAAAAAAAAAAATTAATAATTTTGAAGGAGAATATGGTCTCTAATTCCGTCTACAATCTAAAATTAAACATAAACTATTCACAGTCAACTATTTAACCTAAAGTTTAGATCATGACTGCTGACAGCAAAGGGCAAAATGACTTTAAATAGCTTTTTAAAAATGCAACAAATAATATTTAACATAAAGGAATTTAATGTATCAATGCAATATTCACTCTTTTTAATTCTATTCACTAAATCACACACACTGATTTTGTATTTTTAGGAGTTGAGTCCCCTATTTGTGTAGTATCAGCTGCAAAATATTTATCACCTTCTGGCTGGGAAGACTTACGGAATCGTTCTGATGCTGAACCACCTTTCCGTCTTTTTCGAGATGAAGGCAGAATATTCCTGCAGGTTAGATTATTTCTAAAATTATATATATATAGATAGATAGATAGATAGATTTTATCTATCAAAAAAAAAAAAAAAAAGATAGATAAATGAGTTTATCTATATTTATTTGTTTCTCATGTTAAATGGTATTGCAATTATTGGAGACCAAAGTAGGTCAACCAAAAACTATGTAAATAGATTTAAAAATTACTGAATTATTTGATAGTCATAAATTTCCTGACTACTCTTGCAGTACCCAACAATAGTGCCTTATTATTATTATTATTATTATTATTGTCCCTTAAGAACAAAATTATACGATACATATTGCAGCCTTAGAGTTAAAGTGAACACCTTGATTACTAGACTTTATTTACATCTTACTGGGCTATATTTAGTAATAGGTTGTTTATTTACAAGGATT
Organism: Aelia acuminata; assembly: GCA_911387785.2. Classification (NCBI taxonomy): domain Eukaryota; kingdom Metazoa; phylum Arthropoda; class Insecta; order Hemiptera; family Pentatomidae; genus Aelia; species Aelia acuminata. Next base: position 114,928,076 of record OU426980.1, on the reverse strand, counting down.
AGTTGGTTATCTTAATCATCACTACAGTTATACAATTTAGAGGGACCGGGGTATCTCATTGGTAAGGCATTGAGTTCCTGTGCTCAAGGTCCTGAGTTTGAATCTGGTTTGGCAGAGGATATCTTTAATATTCTGTCACAGATCATCTCAGTGGCCCTCCTGGGGCATACCCACCCTCTAAAATGATGGTAGGTACTCATAATTGAAAAATTAAGGGGAAAAAACCTGACGGTTGAGTGTGATCATAGTTAAATCACATCCATGTTCAGCCGCTGACTAAGAAACAATGCTTCCTTACACAGTACTGCACCCAAGACCCTTCATGGGTTGTAGTGGTACAGATTTATAAAATTTATAAATTCAAGAAATATACCAGTTTAATATTTTAAGAAATGAGTTTATCATGTAAGATGGCCTCTATTTTTTATTAATTAGTACCTGGTCCTTCAAAGCCCTTTAATATATTTATGAGCAATTGAAAAGTTAAAAAATCTGGTGTTGTTTTTAGTGGCTAGGAGACAGTGATCTCAGGCTATCCATGGAAGGCCGGCTCATTTTGGTGCACCTCATGTGCAAAGATATGTTGGATGAACAAAATCCTGAAAATAATATTTTCACGCCTTGTGTTTCATTTAGAGTGGCTGGATCACCAAGTAAGAGAAAATATCACTTTGAGAGAATATATAAAATTTATTTAGGATTAAAAATAACAAAGCTAATTTTTCAATTTTTTTTTTTTTTTTCAGCTGAAAACAATTCCAGAACTGGTGTTAGAGAAGTATTATTTTCAGTTGATTCTCAAATGCAAGGACAAAGCATGGGTTCCAGCTATATAATTATTGCTGTATGCTCCGTCCTTCTAGGATTGATTTACATTACCTCAGTGTTGCTTTACTTACAAGAAAAAAAGAAAAAACCAAAATATCTTGAATCATCAAACACACAATTGAATGTTGCTGAGGAAGGAATAATAAAAAACAATCCATTATTGAAGCACTGCCATGATAATATAGCATATCTTACTGATACTGCACCTTCTTGCTCAGATTCAGATGATAGTTCTGAAATTGCGCCAACTTCCGATGATAGTGTTTTTAAAATAGGTCATAATGTAAGTAGATAGATAGATGACTAGCATAGATTTAACAGAAAATAAGAAAAGATATATCAAAAATACATAAAAAGATATCCAAAAATTCAATATACACGGCCGTATTTGTGGAGGTTTCTTTAATTTTATGAAGCTATAGAATTTAGAATGTTTATAACTTATAATAAATTTAAGAATAGCCAATGATAGTGTGATTTTATTTTGAACAGACAAAAAAAAATTAGGACACTGAATTTATGTGTTTTCATAGCACTGTATTTTTTAGGTACAAACAACTTCAGCAATGATTCACCCTTGTGCCAATGAGAAAGAGAGAAAAATGATAGAGCCATCAATTCAAGAGTCAACAAGTATTGAACGATTGCCAGAAGAAAATGTTTCTATAATTGAAACATTAGATTGTAAAGAAGAGAGACCTGACACCGTAAGAGCAATATCATGTGCGAATGGAAGAAGAAAACTTTATTTTAATCCTGCATATTTTGAACCTGAACTTTTATTGGTAAAAGCATTTATAAATATTTTTATGAAGGGAAGTTTTTTAGGGAAAGTAGAAGAAAAAAATATAAACGCGATATTTTATAGTTCTTTTAACGTGTGTCAAACTTTTCCAGAATTACAGGCCCTCGTCAAGTCAGAGTAAAACAAGATACAATCATAAAAGCATAATTAAAACCTTTTCTGATTATATTGTTGTGCACAGTAATGATAGCCTAAACTTTAAACCAAAACATCAGAATTGATATGAAGAAATAGTATACATTCACAATGTACAACAAATTTCTCCTTTATACCTCCACTTTTATAAATATTTTTATATAGATATAGAAGTTAAAATATTTATATTTATATATATATATATATATATATATATATATTTATTAACAAAATAATATAAATACAAGTTTTACAAGCATTTGCTTTTTTAACTCACAATTTAACATTTCTTATATATTAAAATTAAGCAAGCTAATTACACTAGGGGGGGAAAAAAATGAAAAAACCCCACATTCTTGACAAAGTTTAAGTAAAAACAAAAAAATATATATTTATATATAAAAAAAGAATGAGTATGTTTCAAATATTTATATTAACAGAAATAATTTCCATATAACTTTATAATGATTTTTTTTTTTTAAACAATCAATTATTAAATGAAAGAAAATATCTTATTTTCTAATAAAACCACTTACTGATAAAAAAAAAAAAATACATCAAATTGGCATAATCTAATTCCATTCTATCAAATTAAGTTAACTAACCGAAGCTAATTTCAGTAGATACCGAAATAAATTAATGTGATTAGAATTTAGATATTGATTGAAATTTAAAAAATCTGAAAGTGTTGCTACTGCAATTACTACAAATGTGTTAGCAATATTGGCAATTTAGTACAAATTATCAATATTAAATATAGCTATTACTTTTTTTTTAGGCTCCACCACCAGCAGCTATAGAATTCCTGACTAAAATAAGGGAAGTTATTTCAATAGCAAAAGCTAAAATGGAAGCTAAACGATTTCTACCAAGCTTAATGGGAATCCCAGAAGAATGTGATTATGCGGCACTTAAATCGGCAAGTTTGGCAGGAAGTGAAAGCACTGTAATAACAAGAAGAGAAATGGTCCATCAAAAAATGAAATTTGATAATCCTGCGTTATTTAGAAATTTAGATATTCTGCAAGGATGCCACAGTTGTTATAGAACTAATGAGCAGAAACAGACAAGCATTCAGAAATGGCTTGAAAATGTTCCTATAGTAAGAACAGAAGATGAAACATCTAACTTTTCAAACAGCAATAAAGATTCAAATATTTATAATGATAAGATATCAAAACAAGCCAAGGAAAAAAGTATAAGTGACCCAACAAACAAGTACTTCATGTATGAAAACAAAGAAATGATTTCTGACAATTTTAACAACAGTGATGGGAAACAATCTCCGTCACATTTTGAACAAAAATGTATCAAAAATAAAAACAACTCTAATAAAGAGGATACCCTTATTAAAACTGCCAGCAATACTTCTGAAACAAAAAAAATTAATGGGGATGATAATGATGGAAAATGTAACAGAGGAAATTTAGATCCCAAAACTAAAAATGATTTAAACTTAGAAATACAAGCTAATCAAGACAAAAACATTAAAAATGAGATTCAAAATGAATTCAAAGAAATAAATTTTCAGGATATCAATGAAAATTATGAACAAGTCCATCAAAACTCACTGTGGTCAGACGATTATGACAAAAGTGACCTGTCAAAATGTTCTTCAAAGAATGGGTTCTGCACACCATCTGATTATGCAGTAACAGATCAAAATATAATGAATAAAATTAATTCAGCTTTGATGCTAAATAATGATATTTTAAATTCTGTTTTCATGAAGAATAATTCATCCGAAAACAAAGATGACCATGACTATGAAACAATTATGTTGAATCATCATAATGATGACACACAATCTCTACCAGACTTTATAGGAAGAAATAGTGGGTACAGCTTAGTCAGTGAAGTTTATGTAAATGATGGGTATGACTACATTAGTGAATCAAGCCAAAGTAACCTTTCTTCAGTAAATTCAGTTCATAGTGATGAAGAAATGGCTTATGATAAAAAAGTTTTAGGACACTTGACTATTAAAGTCCAAGATGAACCACCATTAGGTTACTGTAATGACTCAGACAACTTTGAACCAGATACTCTTGACCGAAAGCCAAATAAATTAAAAGTAAATCAAGAAGTAATACCATGTAATCAACAAATTCAAGATATATTTGCTGATTCACTGGAAAGGCCTGCTCAGATTTCCTTAAAATCAACTGGAACATTTAAAACAGATAATGTCAGTATAAATTTAGACCAAAATAAAAACAGTATCAGGTACCCATTAAACCGTACCTTTGGAAGTCTTAGGGAAATTTTTGAGGCAAAGACAAAGTATAACCACTGTTCTCATAATAAAACCATAAAAAGTTGTAGTCCTGTTGGTTCAACTATTTCCCTTGATAATGAAGTTGAATCACAGGTAAATGTTTCATGGAGGCGAGGTAAACCGAAGCTGTTAAGGCCTGAAGCAAGACAAGCACGACGCCAAAGACAACCTTCACCTCCTAATAAAACAACCATTATACCACCAGTCAATAATGAGACTTCTAATGACTATATTAATAGTGAGATAGGGCCACCATTACCACCAAGAACTGTGAAACCTCCACTTCCTCCAAAAAATAGGTCATGCCACCATACTAATCATGAAGTACATTTAGATGGTCACTCATTTCAGGAGAAGTCGCATATGTCAAATAATAAATTGATTACAGAGAGGATCATGGATCCTGCTTTAGAAATTAGTCCTGTTTCTTCTGAATATGAAGTACTTGAATCTCATAACATGAACTCTCAAAAGGCCAAAAATTCATGTATCTCTTCCGATATTAAATCATCTCATGAAAAAAAATTAACGACATTAAGACAAAATTCAATGATTCAAAACAGAACTGAAGATTCTGGCTATCTTAGTACAGACTCAAATAATTCTGATATGAGGATACGACGAGATGATAGTGTAAGTGAAACTGATGATTCATTTTTTGATGGAGCAAGTGAATCAGGAGCAGAAAGTATTGCTACAGATTCCTTTTTTTTTGGAAAATTTAATAAATATCCAAAATTGGGGAATAATTCAGATAGGATAGGGTATTCTTCTTCTGAATTTACTGGTGATAACAATATTAGTCATATCACCATTCTTCCACCATGAAATTCACTTGAAGATTAACAATTTGATATAATAATTCAAGTATACCAAACTAATGATTTCCTTTTTTTCTATAACAAAATTTTTGAAAGTTTTATGAAAAATAACAAAACACTAATGAATCAGTGAAATTTTACTACAACTCTTAAAAGTAAGAATGTTGAAAGTATTAGTAGTAACTATAACTTATCTTAATAACTGTTCAAATGAATTCATGGATGTATAGATATTAATATTACTGGTAGCTAAACTATGAATGTTCAATGGATGGATATACACTCTTAAAATTGGGTATAGTTATGCACCATGGGTCTTTAAAACATTCATGACTGAAAACTAGAATTTTTAATACTAAAATTCTGTAAGTACTTTTATGTGTTGATTTTCATGTCCCATAGTTAATAAGGGAAGAAAAAAAATAAATACTATAACAATTAAATGATATTAATTAAAGTTTATGAATTTGAGCTTATAATTTTTTTTTTTTTTTTTTTTTTATGAAAAAGTATTTATGTTACTAAATTAAACCATTTTTATTTGGATATAAATAATTTATAAAAAAAAACTATTTACTTCTTATATCTTTTTTATGGATAAATTATTTTTAAAGATTAGTCATTGACAATTATACATTAGTTTTCATTGGTTGTGACAAAAGATCACTGTTTCAAAATAATTTACTATTACCATCTAATCTGTAATTATTAACCGGGCAACTTATAAAGATAAGAGTAGTCATGTTTGCAAATAATTTGTTTTAAAATATGAATTTTATGATATGGGAAATCGACTAAGGATTGATAAGACTTCTGTGTAAATATTGTAAGTTACATTATCTATTTTGTTTTTATAGATAAAGTGATATTATATGTGTAGATATCTATTATAATAAAAGTATAAATTTAAGATGTTCAATAGCAAACATAAAACTATGATACTGTATTTAATTCCAACAATGTAAAAATATACATACATACATCTATTCAATGACAGAAGCAAACGTTTGTACAGTTTTAATTAATCATAATTAAAATAAAATATTTTAAAATAGAGCAATATTAAGAGTGTATTATACTTTTAGTGTATAATGTATGAAAATATGTTGAATCCCTATTAGTTAAGTAAAGATGCCAAATGTACTTAATGTATTGTAAGTAAAAATTAATTTTGTATTATTTTTTGTAAATTTTTGAATAAATGATTAAATAAAATAACAAACAGTATGAAAATTCAGGGATAATCTGAAGTTTTGAATCATTTCCAAAAAATAATTACTGTCAATATACATTCCTCTTGTCAGTCCACCATACCTCCCCATCAACTTTTCTTGTTACACATATCCTACACGATTTATTCACACAAAGCTCTTGCAATATTCGCTCCAGATTTATATGGCTATACTGAAAATAGGTTATTTATTTTCAATGAAATTTCTTTTAATTTAATAGCTCATTTTTAACAAATTCTAGTATGTTTATGTCTCAAAGGATTTCTTGGACACATACCAATATTAGAAGGAAAGGAATGACCATGAGAATTTTATTTTTTTGTTATATCATTTTTTTTTTTTTTTACTCCTGAATCCAATAGATTTTTTAACATAAACCATAGTTTAAAAAAGTTCAGCCCCATACAACTCTTACTAAATATATTAATAAATGTGATTGATATTGATACAAATTTCTCTCTCACCTGTTTTATTTAATTTAGCGCTGGAATATGCCATTAGGGAGGTGACACGTACCGGAAAGGGTTTGAATTTGGGAGGGAATATACCCGTGCTCGGATATGCCGATGATTTGGTATTGCTTGGGGAGGACGTGGAAACCATAGAAATGAACACAAAAACGTTGATGAAAGCCGGACAAGAACTTGGGCTAGAAATGAATACGGATAAGACAAAATATATGGTTAGTCGTAGAAGTGGTAAGGATTTCGCGGATATCAATGTAGGGGGGAATACGTTTGAACAGGTAGAGAAATTTAGATATTTAGGGGCGATGGTAACTAGAAAAAACGAAATCGATGAGGAAATTAAGGCTAGATTAAAAGCCGGTAATGCTTGCTACTTTTCAGTCGCGAAATTGCTTAGCTCCCGCCTTCTGTCCCAAAACTTAAAAATTAGGATTTACAAAACTATTATTCTTCCAACGGTCGTTTACGGATGCGAAACTTGGCCGCTGACATTGAGGGATGAGCAACGGCTTAGAGTTTTTGAAAATAAAGTACTGCGTAGAATATTTGGACCGAAGAGGGATGAAATAACCGGAGAATTTAGACGCTTGCACAACGCCGAACTGAGTGAACTTTACCCAGTAAATATAATTGACGTGATTGCAGCAAGACGAATAAAATGGGCGTGTAAAATTGCAAAACTTGGCTGTGAACGTATTCCGAAAAGATTAATAAGCGCGGTGCCGAATGGGAAACGTCCGAGGGGCAGGCCGAGACGGAGGTGGGAGGATTGCGTTCGGGCGGATCTATCGAAGTTAGGTCTGGAAGATGGTCGATGGATGGAGGTGTGCAGGGAGCGAGTGGTGGTGTCGGCATCGAACCTTCGGGTTCGCTAAGCCTTTATTATTATTATTATTATTATTGATACAAATAGGGTTTGTGAGACCATGGATGAATATAAGATTTAAAATCCTAAAAGATGATTTGATAAAAATATACCGGTAAGTAGGTAATTCCGGATTATTTAAAATTCTATTATGAAAATTGGTACTAGGTATAATATAAAATTGGTAGTATCAAATGACCAGGGAACCTGCCCCTATATTTTGTTACCTCTTCTTATAACTTGTCTGTGGTTGAGTCATGAAAAGGATATAATCGGGAAACATATGTGAACTTTATTAGCTTTCAGCTTTCTACATTTATTCGCTCAAAAATGATAACATATCCCCAACAGGTCCTTTGCAGTGGAGATCAGTGCCATACTGATCCTTCTCAGAGAAAACCGACTCAAATGTCTATTTTCATTAATCAAATAAAAGCAGTGTTTTATATAGTAAAGAAGTTCTAATTTAATTCGATTTCCATCAACAACAACACCAGTCTAGAGCCTTATTAATAAGTGGTGATTTGATACAATGTAAATACCTGGAAATAAATTAGTTACTTAATAAACAAAGATAAAAAAAAATCTAAAAATATTTATTCATTTAATAAATACAAATGCATTTATAGTAATATAGAATTTGTAATAGCAATTTTTTGAGACTGCTTGCCAGCATTCCTTTAAAGGAATAAAAAAATCAAGAACACAGCCGATATCTTAGCTACTTCTGCAATAGGGTTTAAACGGCATTATAAATTTTCTGTTCGTGTGTTTATAAGTCAGTCATTGGTGAAATTTTATGTAATGTTCTTTAACTAAATAATCCTTCATGGCAAACTTTAACAAGTACTGGGATAATAATTTTAGACTCTACATAATTAGAAATAAAATCTACTTAACGGCAATACTAAATGGCATTGTTTTTCAGTTGAATGATTTCTAAAACCGAATTGGTGATTTGGAATACATTTTAATATTTTATTAATTCAGAAGAGAAATGAACTGGTTAAATATTATAAACTGGTTCAAATGAGGTATTAAGAAAATTTGGTTATAACTAATAAATCAAACAACACATAAAAACATAATTTAATATAATTTTTCATAACAGTCATTAGTGATTAATAATAAAATTTACATATTTCTTTCTGAGGATTCTTCAAAAAAATATACATATTTAAAATATTTATATAGGACAAACTGTACATTATATAGATGATACTGACACCACATACACAATATAGATATAAAGTGTTGAAGTGCTGTAAATCAGTTTTGAAAAGAAGAACTAGATGCAATAAAATATTCACAATTTCAAAAGGAAAATGTTTCTCTCTAAAAAATAAATATTTCGGAGTTCTATGCATCTATTTCATTATTAGAGGAAAATTAATATATACATTTTTATGATACAAAGTAAATTATAAAAATTTGAGCGATGAGATTCATATAATTCATGAAATTTTAATGAACAATCAAACAATAAGTCTTTTTTTAACACATTTGTTTTATAACAATAAGAGCTTTTTAAAAAAAAAAAAAAATATGCATATTCCTTATAGATCATTAAAACCAGAAAGAATTTTTAGAATAAGAATGTGAGAAGTTGATGTATCAGAGATTTGACATCTTAAGTAAGTCAGAATATATATAACTTTAATTCTATAGATTTATAGTAAAGTAGGGGGAAAAAAGTATGTAACAAATATGACTAGTTGCAGACAAAATAATTAAAAAAAGAAAGTCTTTTGAAGAATAGTAAATAAAATCTTTAATACTGATAACCTAGAGAACAGTTGTAAAGTCACTAATCTACGGTTTTAATCTCAACAGCCATACACACAAAAATCTGATATCTAAAACACAAGCAATTCTAGAGAGATTTCCAACTACAATATATAAGTGCCAAAGTTAACATAATTGTGACTTAGGATTACCATTAATCAACTTAAAACTGAAGTAGAGCTTGGGACCATATATTTTTAAACTTAAAGCAAATGAAATTATAATAATAATGAAAAAATATAAAATAAGATGAATATTTCTAGAAATAAATATTAAATGGTCAAAAATTAATTTATATTATAATTATAGTCAATATTTGATAAACAAAGACCTTACATCATACAAACAATGACAATATTAAAAAAAATGGTCAATTTCTTAACAATGTGTATCATTATTATTAGCAGCACCAATATATTTTATTAATTTTTACAATTAACATTTGACTAGATGAAAACTTTGTGACATGTAAGTATATTATGCATCAAAGTATAAAAATGCATTCAAGCTGTCAAATCCTTAACACTTCATCTCACAAGATTAAGATAAGGCTATTTGACGTTCATTTAGATAAGGCTACTTAATGTAAATGTCGATAAATATTTTTTCACAAACGAAAAATGATTATAATTGAAGTCTTCATATATATATATATATATATATATATATATATATATATATATATATATATATATATATATAAGGTTTTTATACATATATATGTATATATACATAACAAAATATAAGATCAAATCACATAGAGGCCAACTGATTTTTATGCTTATAATATGATTTTAATATTCTCTTTTATTAAAAATATATAAATATCACGTGTGAAAATTTTTTCTAAAAAAAAATTAAAACATAATAAACATTAGCATCTTTTGAATATAATTACATATTAACAAGGCCATTATTTTAAAATGAAAACCTTTAATATACCTATGTAACTTCAATAATATAACATTTTGTCCAATCACTAAATAAATAAGTCCTTCAGAAAAAGAAATGTTTTCCCACTTTTTCTTTTTCAAAAGGCAATATGAATACTAAAACTAAATAACAATCACATAAAAACATTGTTTAAAATTACTACCTAATTACCTAAATATTCTTTTCCAGATCAGATAACAATCTAAACATGCACAAAGTAAATATGAAGATCACAGAGATTCATAGTACTATGAAATAACATCTACAATACAACAAAAAATTAATGATAAACTCTTTAACATGAGCTTTTATATAATATACATAAAATAAAATAAATAATAAGTAAAATACTTAAATTAATAAATTCACATGAAATGAAAAACAAAATATAATCCCCCAGATACATTGCTAATAAAAGCTCCAAAATAATCTTTAAAAACTAGTAAGCTGATTCATGACATAATGATAAGTAAAATTATGGTTGTGATCATAACAAAGCTTCCACAAATTAACTAGAAACAGCCCCAAATGTTAATGTTATATTGCGTTCAGGTAAGTTGAATAGCAAAAGCTTTGACCCTTTAACTTTGGACTAATGCAGTACAGAGGGGAAAGACCAATGTACCACGAACAATTCCATTAATTTTGAATAATAAACTCATTTAAATATAGATTACTATTATTATTATTGCTATTATAAGCCTTTTTATCAAAGTATATTTCAACTTGAGGCCTTCCCTATTTCATGTATATTTCACTGTAAGAGTATGGTGTGCTGACCACTCTGTTTTACTGGCCCCATAAAATATAAGATTTTAATTGGTATAAGAAAAATTAAAAGCATTAATTTTGAAGATTAGATAAATTTTGTTAAGGTAAAAATTTTGTCTTCTTTTGAAATAAATTTTAAAAATACTAAGATTACAAGAATAAAATAAATATTTACTACTGTGAATATAAGAAGTCATATTATCACAGTAATATAAAATTAGAATAACAACTTGAAAACAAGTAGCTGCAATACTACTATGGATGAAAGAAAAGAGGCATGTAAGGGAAGAAATTGTTGAGACAGCCTATTTAACTTCAAGCTCCAACAATATAATGCCTACTGAAGATGGAATTATTACATCAAATACAGGTTTATCAATATTTTTTGATTTAGTAAATTCTACCTCATTAATCATAAATGAAAGAATGTTATTTCTATAAAAGTTTTAATGGCTCAGATTCAAGATTAGCTTCTTAAGGTATTTTAAATTAATTTTTACTTTCAGCAATAAGTCTTTAATTCAGTTAATTCTTCAATAGGCCAAAAAGTAATTTATCTAACTTCTGCTTTGAAATTGCAACACTTAGCGAGTATCCCGCAGATAATAGAACTAACTAGGTATGACATGCCCATTGTGGAGGCCCCTAAAAGTATGCTCCGTTACCCCCTTCACCAGGTTACTCACTATGCCCGGTACAACCTCACTCTTCATTCTGTTTCTTTTCTTATCGGCTTAGATTTAAACTTCTAACGTAAATGAGCGAATAAATTAAATTTTATAGATATAGTAATAATATTAATAGCAACGTGAAAAAAATAATACCAAATGTGAGATCAGTAATTATCTCAATTACATAGCTTACAAATATGCATATTTAAACTAATAAATACCGTGTTATATTCACACATTAGTTACTATAACATTCAAAATTGCACTATTAATTGTATTAAATCTGTAATTTTCTACCAAATCTTATTTTAGTTATGGCCTTTAAAACAAGTTTTTTTTTTAATTCACCAGTGCTTTGATCAACCAGGTTTTGTGATTATCTACTTTCAACATAATTTTGAGTTAAAAAACATAGGATCATAGCGAAAAGTTGCAAATGGTCATTGTAAAGTCTCACCAGTTTGGGGCTTTTTGTTTCTTCTGGAATAAGGCAGAAATGTTTTTCTAAAATATTGCTCAATAAATCACCAAGCTGTGACTGAATAAGGATTTTTATATTCAAATTCTTTTATAGCATCTGATTTAATGTTTATTTCCAAATCATATCATATTATACTTTATCATTATTTACTTCTGGTTTGGGAGAGAAGAGTCCTGAGAAAGATGTTTGTAGCCGTCAAAGATAGATGAAGAGTCAGAAGCAACGCTGAACTTATGGGATTGGAAAGGGAGGCTGATTTCCTCTGTGCTGTTAAGAAGAGGAGACTAAGATGGTTACGGACACACGAAAATAATAGAGCCACGTAGACTGCCTAAAATGATGCGAAGTGTTGCACCAGGAAGAGGAATAAAAAGGGGCAGACCATGGCAATAATACTGTAACAGCTAGGCCTTTTAAAAAAAATAATATTTATCTTATATAATTGCGCTCAATTAATCAATTAACCTGTTCTGTTGCTGCTGAATTGCTAGTTCGCAAGTACACCAGTTGGAAGTTCCGTGACCAATAGGGAGCTTCTGGCTATTTACAGTGCCATAAAACATTTTCAACCTCTCCTGGAAGGCCGAATTTTCTTAATTATCACGGATCATCGACCGCTAATCTACGATTTTACCCTGAAGCCTGAATCTGTTTCCCCTCTCCTCATTCATTGGTTAACGTAAATCAGCCAATTCACTACAGAGATCATCTACAGACCAGGAAAGGAACACATAGTCGCGTACTCTCTCTCGAGGATTGAGGAAATCCAAACCCCGGACGATTTTGTCGCCCTGTCCATTGCTCAGGACGAAGATCAAGAGATACAAAGCCTACGAATGCAAGAAAACCTCAAGTTTAAGGACGTTGAAATCCCTGGCACTGACAAGACCCTCCTCTGTGAGATGTTGACCCGGAAGGCAAGGCCATACTTTCCCGAAAATTTCAGGCACTGCGCATTCATCAAGGTGCACAACTTGAGTCATCCCGGCATTAAGACGACAAGGAAGATGGAAGCGGAGCGATACTTTTAGCCAAGCTTAAACAAGAATGTAACGGAATGGGCTAGGTGCTGTATTGCATGCTAAAGATCCAAAATTCATCGGCATACCGTCGCACCCCCAGGAAAGTTCCAGGCTGCCACTCGCTTTCAACATGTTCACTTGGACCTAATCGGTCCACTACCACCTTCTGATGGAAACCGCTATTGTCTTACGATGATTGAACGCCAGACCTGATGGACAGAGGCAATACCATTGTGCGACATTACAGCTGAAACCGTCTCCTCAGCTTTCTACATTGGATGGATCTGCAGATTCGGTGTCCCTTCAAGAATAACAACCGACCAAAGTCGGCAATATGAATCCAAGCTCTTCCATCAGCTGACTTCTCTCCAGAGCATTGCTAAAGGCAGAACAACTGCCTATCATCCGCAAGCCAGCGGCTGCATAGAAAGGTGGCACAGAACGCTTAAAGCAGCTATTACAGCTCATCTAGATAGTGATAACTGGACTCGCATATTGCCTATCGTTCTCCTTGGACTAAGAGCCAGCCTGCGGGGTGACACTTCGTCAAGTATAGCTGAAGCAGTTTACGGTTTGTTGCCCTATTCGATTGCCAAGTGAATTCTTAGAGGAATACACGACTACAGATGACCCACAAATTAATCTGCAGGAACTAAAGGAACACCTTCGGAAACTGCGACCTGCTGAGTTTAAGGAAAGCATCAGGAAGGTTTTTGGGCACAAGCAGTTGGAGAAATGCACTCACGTATTTGTCCGAGAAGATTTTGCTCAGCGCCCATTGATCCCACCATACTCAGGACCTCATAAAGTCCTCCAACTGCATGATAAGTTTTTCCTTGTGCAACTCCCACACCGGGAAGCCAACATTACAATAGACCGGCTTAAACCTGCATTCCTTCCATCTGACCAACCGCACGAAACCTCATCATCTTATACACCCTCACAGCATGCTCACACCTTACCACCCACCTTGCAGTCCACAGCCATAGATCAAAAATACCAAGAACCATACAGAATCTGTTCCGGACGAGTAGTGAAGCGAGTACGTTTCCCTGACTCCGTCATCTAGGAGGGGAATACTGTAACAGTTGTGCTATGCCTTTTAAAGAAATAATATTTATCTTATCTAATTGCTATCACATTAATCAATTAACCTGTTCTGTTGCTGCCGAATTGCTAGCTCGCAAGTACACCAGTTGGAAGTTCCGTGACCAGGAATAAAAAGGGTGAGACATATTTGTTAAGAATTTTTAAAATATGAGTTGAAGCGGCGACCTATTACACGTTGGGAATAAAAAATTTTATTATTTATTTTTTGTACCACTTAAAGCAATTGTTTTATTTTTATATTATTGTTTTTGTTTCAAGTTAAGAGCATTTAGCCCTACACCTTAACAATACTATTGATAAAAAATAGCAATAAAAACAAACTGAATATGAATAAGTTGTGTTAAAGTAAAGAGAATTTTTTCAAAATGGAATACCATTAAAAATGACAACACGAACAATAGGATGAAAAATTAAATGCCTAAAGTTAATAAATATGTCCATGAAAGCAAAAATATAAGGGTGAAGGAAAGAGCTGAGTGGTGATGGGTCACCAGGTGGAGGAGGAACAGTGCACATTTCAAACCGGCCTATGTCACCTCTAGTCACTTCTATGCTCAAAAGGGTGTCCTTCCCTTCTAGCCTAGCATAGTTCCAAGGTGGCCGCACCAAAGGCAATATTGGATATAATAGTTTTGAAGCATTCATTTTAGAAATATCATACAAAGTATTTTAGATGTTTCATAGATATAATTAACAAAGATCAAATGAACAACAAATAATAGCTATATCTTACATGAGAAACAGCAGGGTATTTTGCATTAAAATAGCTTTCATGCTCAATCCTTTGAGATAAAAGAAAAGTGAAGATATCGTCTTCAGGGTTATATGATGTTCATCCTCTATGCTTCTAATAATGAATAAATGGTAATTATAATGCAGGTTACTATTAAATCTTAACACTTTCTTAATATAAAAAAAAGAATGGGCATATCTTTAACAGCTAAGCACTCGAAACGAAAGTTGCACTGAGAAGCTAAGCGGGTCTGTCGGCTTTTATACTCCCCAAGCTAAGGCGTGCAGGCCACTCTCCGCTGCTGACTGCCTCAACTTCATCAACTCCTCATAACCTTCTCCGACTATTTCTTAATGTTTTATTTATTTTTTATAATTTAATAATACCTTTATGATTATTTCAATAAATTAAAATGTGAGATTATCGATTGCAATAACAGATTACGTGAGTGCGAAATAAAGCAGTAAATATCACCAAAAAACACAGAGGACTATCGCTCAGAGCGTCTAGAACTCAAAATGAATAATGGTAAATATGTCCTTTAAGACCCCTGACGGTAGCCGGGGGAGGGATAAGGGACAGAAAAAAAAATTTAGCAGGTAAAAAAGGGGTGAGACGGGCTTCCTCTAACGGAAGACCCAGATGATAGGCAGCTACCCAAGACAAATATTTCCGCAATTGAGACACCCCTGCAGCCTAGCGACCGCTAGATGTACTTATTAAGACTCCATGGATCCACTAGGATGTGCCTCAGTTGCGACAAGTTATCTCGTGTGAATCTGAGGACATTAAATAAGTGAAAAACCGATTGCGAGATATATATCGTATTTAGATACTGGGGACCGTGGCCTGCGACGAGTTATCTCGTCGTTAGCTTGTGGGGACCGACTTTTTTTCCGCCGACTTGCGAGATATATCGTCTGGAGCCATGAAAGGGTTAATTATCTTTTGTCCCTCTAGAAAAATAGAAGCATTAATTTGATCAACAGAATCAATGAAGCTACCATTAAAAGTTTAATATTAAATTGACCAAATATAATAAAAATAACTATGAGTCAAACGAAGGAGACCTTTGATGTGCGAGATAAACTCTGATTCGTTTTGAGTAAATAATAGTAATGATCGTAATTTTAAACAGTAAATATGTGTGTATACAAATTTACACATGTTTTGTTAAATACAATAAATATACATACATTTATATATATATATACATATAAGTAAGTGTGTATAAATATCTTAATAAACTATTTGCCTTATTTTTATTTAAATGTTAATTCATATTCTTCAATAAAAATAAACAACACTACTACTATTAAAATATGTTCATCTAGATGAAAACAGGAATGTTTATCAGATCTTAATACTAATATACTGCAATGAAAAGTCAAATTATAAAATCCGTGAATATTCCATTTCCTAATAACATTCATAGGATGAATATTATATGTAAGATAAAGCAAATATACAGCTTTACTAAATTTTAGATAATCAAATATATATAAGCTGATTAAGAAAAATAATCAGTATCACACAGTGGGAAAAATAATGATGAATGACAACAACTGATTTATTTCATAAAACTAATAGTTTTTAGTGGCCTAGTAAATATGAATAATATATCAGATGGATTTATGTTAAAAAAAAAGAAAAAAAAAAAGGCAAAATCTGAAAGACAATTAAACTTCTTTATAATAATGGACAACTATGGGATAGATAATTTTGAACTTTATTCAGAGGTGCCTGTATTGTAGGTATCTGTAAAGAGTTTTTTTTATGAACATTTAAGGGGGGGGGAAATAAGTAAATAATAGTTTAATGGATTTCTTCAGGCCTCAATTTGAAGTGGATTTAGAGCACGTAGAGTGGCGAACAACCTAATGTAGCATCCCCATCAGGGATTCTTTTCAAGTGCAAAACTCAGACTTAATGAATATAAAGTAATAAACACAACTTTGAAAAAAAAAAAAAAAAAAAAAAAAAAACACTTTCATAAACTTCAAAACTCAAGAATTAAATTTGCAACATTATAAAACGATTTCAAACCCCAAGAAGAAGAATGAAATTCACAATATAAAACATTATATAATACTCCAAGAATCTGATATTTTCTGGCCCCCACCCTGGTAGGGTGTATGGACAATAGAAAAAGAATTTAACGGAAAATATCTTAAAGTAAAACTAATACCTAATATGAGGAATAAATAAGAGATCTCTTAGATCATATCAATAATATGGACACTTTAATTGTAAAAGCATTAGATTATTTTTAGAGTATGTAGGTGATTAAATTGCATGATGCACACACACCATCAGTTTGCAAAGATTAAACAGATTAAATCTACAAATATAGCAGACATGATACAACCAATATCATTTCTATAAGAATTGTCCTCACAATACGGAATCGATAATTAAATTAAAAACAAAAGAAATAAATATAAAATTTTACAAAATAACAAATTAAATACTTCATAAGTTTAGCAAATAAGCACCCGTGATAAGATAGTAATCTTTTTTATTTTATTTTATTGAAATAAAATAATAGTATAAGAAAATGGCAAAAGGAACTCAAGTTCTTCAAATAGAAATCCACCTTGCACCACAAATCCCTGCTGAACTTAAGTTGACTAGATTAGTCTTAATGTCTTCATGAATTGAATTTTTTTTTTTTTTTTTTTTGGCTCCAAGACTTGCAACCCAAGTCCTATTTTGATAATGTCTTCATACCAAGGATCCTTAGGATCACTCTGGAAACAAATATATACTTTAATTCAAACATTAAATATATAACAAGAAAACCTTTCTAGTTCGAAAAAAAAAAAAAAAAAAAAAAAATAGCTTTGAAGTAGTAGTTTTGCTCAAGAGCATATTTCATTTGAATCTAATTCATCATTTGCATTGAACTGTAACAAAAATGTAGAGTATTAAATGCATTATCACTACTGATTTCCTACATAAATACAATTTGACATTGCGATCAAGAAAAAAAATTCTCTGAGGCATGGTAACCAAAGTTTTAATTATTCACATTCTTAATAAAGGATTATGTTTTAAATATACTACTTAATACAAACACAGGATGCCAAAGCTTCCATGATTCTTTCCCTGATCAGATCATTTAAATTTATGGCTTCAAAGCTTCAACAATTTTTCTTGCCATTATTCTAATATCTTCGTCTAAATGATGACTCATTAACGTGAAAGCTTTACTACATAGTTTTTCCTGTATACTGACTCCAAAGATGGCAGCATACCTAAACAGATGAAAAATTATGAAGCTAACAGGCTAATAAACACAAACAATTTTCAATTAAAAAAACATCATAGTTATAGGGTTCAGCCAGATAAGAAGGTCACAAGAATCATCTGATAAGATTTATATTATTTCAAGTTCATTGATTCAAAAACTGTCTTATAATTATCTTACAATCCTTAATAGAAACTTGAATTAGTAGATAATTTTGATTATCTTATTTCTCGCAGAAATAAAGATGGAGAATAGAGCAAGAGATATTAAACAAAATAAGAAAGAAAAACAAGTAAGAAAAGACACAGAAGTTACTTCTGTAGCTTACTTCTTGTCGACAACTTGGATAGAGGATGAGGCAATTCCTAAGATAGTTTTCTTCAAACCTCTTGATGGCACCAGAAGGAGGGAAAAACTAAAACTGAGATTGTCAGATTGTGTGTCCTGGGAATCAGGAGCATGGTGATAGATGCAAAGAACAGAGATAGATCAAGGAAGAGGTAAATGATTGGTGGAAAAGGCCAACATTTGTCAACAACTTTTAGTGCCAAGATAGGTAAGGAAAAACCCATAACTCTTTATTTAGATTTGTTTGATAAAATGTATTCTCCAAAATAAAAACATTTTATCATCACTACTATTTAACCCTTTTTGATGAGGCTGGACGAAATATCTCGGAAATTGAAGATGATTCCCACCAGCGGACGACAAGATTACTCGTGGCCAGCTGCTAGTCCCCAGTAGCGGAGGATGGTATATCTCACAACCAGTTTCCTAATTATTTAATGCCCCCAGCTTCACACAAGGTAACTTGTCCTAGTGGATCCTCAGAGATTTAATAAGTACATCTAGCAGCCGCTAGGCTTGAAATAATGATAAAGGCATTAGAGAATCTTAAAAAGTAAATAAAACATTAAGAAATAGTCGGAGAAGGTAATGAGGATTTGAAGAAGTTAAAGCAGTCAGTGGAGGGTGGCCTACATGCTTGGGGAGGGCCAGTTCGGGCTCAGCTTCTCAGTGCAACTTGGTACTTGATACACCACGCCAAATCCAACTACTTTCAGCAATCCTTATTTCCAGAACCCTTGACTCCAAAGCAGAATGGGCAATTCTCCATAAACTGTCCTTAGGTAAAGCCACTCAAAAGCAATCAATTCCTATTTCAGCCGATGCAATCAACTCTCTCTTTGTCTCCAACACCTCCCATCCTCTCTAAGCACCAATGCTGATTCTTATTCCTTCCCTTTTTTTTCTCCCATACTACCCCTGACAACCTGCTCAAATCCATTCGTAAATCCCAAACAAATGATTTCGGACAAGATAACATCCCAGTTAAATTGATTAAAGCTTCACTTCCTTTCATTCTCCCTATCCTTTACCATATCTAAAATTTTTCACTACAAAGTACCACTTTCCCCAGTACGTGGAAAACTGCACTTGTACGCCCATAGAAAAAAAAAAACTCCGCTGACTCCTCTGACACAATCCTAAAACTCCAGGAAGATATCGACAGAATATGAGCTTGGACAGAAAGTTCAACAAACGAACTCTGAACGCCGAGAAGACGAAAGCAATCTTGATTGGATCTCCTTCTCTCCTCAAATCAACTGATATTGATCCAAATCTAGTCCTGAACAACTCATCTATCTCATTCCACATTCTCTAAAAACCTAGGCTTTACCTTCGATTAATCCCTCTCTTAGAAACCACACATCTCACAAATTTCCTGTTGTACCCTGAAACAGTTCAACCATCTAAGATATCTTCTTCCGCCAACTCCTAGTCTCCTCCCTCATCTTTCCCCACTTTGACTACGGCTGTACGGTGTACAGCAGAGTGTCTGGGGAACTCAAAGCCCAAATGAAAACTGCTTGATACCTACTTTTATAAATTTTACAATCAATTTTTAACTTAAAATTTATTTATTAGATAAGAAATAATTTTTCAGAAAATGACCGAGATAGATAAAGATTTCTAATTTTTTCAAAAAATTAAATTCCCAATTTTTTCCTTTCTTTAGACAACACCACTTTAAAGTTGTATTTTTACCTCTATTTCTTCATAGATCTGAGAGTTTTATAATTACTAAGAACAGCGTGATCATTAGTTACCACAGCAGAAATGAGATACAATAAGAAAAGTGTTGGATAGATCCAGTTAGTAAGACTGTATAAAACAATAACAGCAGAAATAGTTTAGCTATGTTTATAGGGTGGGAAATGACTGAAAAGCCTCTAAGCCGATAAAAGCAAGGTTAATAAAAAATTGACCAACTGACAGTTATCTATAATGATTAAATAGCTGGGATTCAGAAAGTATCACAATTGACCAAAGAAACAAATCTTAAGAAGGCTCTAGACATACCTATAAGCGAGGACTAAGGGAGACATGACATATCTACTTGATGGCTAAAAATTCTAATAAAATAATGAAGGAAAAAATGACTTGGAATTTTTTAGATTAAATTGTAAAAAAAAAAAATATTTTTAACTAGTACTTATCACATATAAATCAACAATAAATATACTAATAATACTCTTCTTATTTCGTGGATAAACAACAAATATTCTTACATAGTATCTGGTGATGGAGCTTTATCTTCTAAGGGTAAGTCCAAAATTGGGTCAATCTTTAATTTCCTTACACACTGAGTTAGGTTAGCCAACAAAGTAACCACTCGTAGCAAAATATCTTCATTTGTTGACATATCTAACAGGTGCAGTAATTTTTTTGGAGCCTGTAGAGAAAATAAATAAGACAGATGTTACCTTATAACACATGATAATACATTATTATGATTTTATTTATTTTAATTACATGGGCAGCAAGAAGACTAGGAATCATGTCATCATTGCAAGATAGATTAACTAATACTCGAAGTGCCTGAAGTTTAACAGGGGCAGATCCAGAATCTACAAGGTGATATAAATGATGAAGAATGGGACAGAATTCTTCATGCCAATCAGGTAGTACAGCAATATTGGTCAAAGTCAGCAGTATTTGAAAAGTGAGTTTTTCAGAAGGCTGGTCCAAAAGTAAGGAATACAATACAGGGATGCAATCCTAAACAAAAGTGATAAACAATGTTAAGCATTTCAAATATAATCTATTGAAAAATCTGAAGCAATCAGAAAAAAAAAAAAATTTAAGACAAATGTCATAGAAACTTCAGAAATGAAAGACTTCAGATGATACTCACAAAAATGCAAATAATTATGTACCTTTAATTCTTTTTGATTGTCACTGTTTAATGAAAGATTTCCAAGAGCAGTAACAGCAGCTATCTGTACTGATTGTTTGGGATGAGTCAATAGTCTCTGAACTCGAAGTAGACAACCAACTTCCCTTAAAGTTACCTACAATTTAATGTCATTATTACTATTATTATATTAATGGGATAAAAAATTCCACTTTCCATAAATCAAGTAAGTCTTACATAATAACATTAATTAGAAATATGTAAAAAAATATAAGATAGCATTTTATCAACTCTTTGGTTTTCCTAAGTGTATTATTTAATCTTGTATATGTTGTATATATAACAGTAATAGTATATGATGTAGTATATAATAGTATATGTTTTACAATAACAATATAATACAATAACAGCAAATAAAAGTTTAAAAAATGCTGACCGATTTGATTGTAACATAATAAAATTAAAACATCTAATACAATTAATACAAACAAAAATTACTTGGTTTGCAGGGATAGTGGCACCATTACTTATAGTCGTCAATGTTCTTTCTAACAAAGCAGTATCATTACTTTGTAAAAGAATCACCAAACTCTTGGCATCATGGCGAGGTATCTCTCTAAAACAGACAACTGATTAAGTAAAATATAATTTATGCATTGAAAAGGGAAATATTATATAGAAAATATATGGCGTTATCTTGTGACAAATCTAAGAAAATCTGATTATCTAAGGTAAACATGAAGGCATCAATATTAAAAAAGAAATTTCTTCTTATTTTTAAATAATTCAGTAATAATTTTCATGTTATTTTATAACTAAATGCTTTCCATGCTCTGATGATCCTAAATGCACATGGATTTAAAAATTTAATCTACTTTTAAAAGTTTTGAATTAAGATGCCTATCACCACAAAACAGTAACAGATCCTTTACTATACAATAGTAACAGATTCTATAAAATCAGTCAGAAGCTTACTTATCAATAGAATTTATTAGTTGAAATTCAAAGTTTTCGAATTTTAACACTTAATACTTTCAATGAATACATACAATGAGTAAATAACTCATTCATCATAATTTTTTATTTTGAAAAATACATATTAAAATATTACCTCTGTGCTAAAGATATTTTGTCTAAATTTAATTTCAGTTGCTGCTCTTTCTCTTTTAATAGTTCAGATTCACAAGAATCAACTTGAGATTCAGGACTATGTGACTGAGCCCTTGATTTCAAAGATCTTCGAGTTCCTTTTTTGCTTTTAGGAGATGATAGTACAGCCTCACCACATTTAACAGTAAGCAAATTTTCTGAAGAACGACTTGTAAGAATATGTCGCATATCTACAGGTGATAATATTCGGGGTGAGCTCCATGGAGAGCACTAAAATAATTTAGAAAAGGTTAGAAAAATATTTAATTTTATAAAAAATACAAGTTTGTTAGGAAAGCAATCTAGAATCTAGAGATTCTCTTGAGTTTAACCTTTTATACATGAAATATTTTTATGATAAAATAAACATAGCAGTTACAACAGTTATCCCATAATATTCACAATTATAAAGCGAAAATAAACCTTATCAGAAGAAATAATTTAGCATTTGAATTGAAACATTGACAAGGTGGATTAAAGATATAATAGTATAAAAAGGGTTGCATATGTTAAAGGAAGAAATCAAATAGAAAAAAAAATTAAGATTTAAGACATTTATGGATGAAGAAATAACACTTTGCTCATGAGATCATCATCTAGACCATTGGTTTCCAAACTGGGGGGGGGGGCACTGTACCAGCTGAAAAAATTCTCACTTGGTTACAATTTTAGTATACTAAAACTAAATTGACCTTGTAGATTTATTAATTAACCATAATGTTATTTTTTTTTATCATATGCCCAAACAATTAATTGTGTAAGGGGGCATGGGTGGCTTCCATCTCATCAGGGGGATGGGGTACAAAAAAGTTTGGGAAACCTGTTCTAAACTAATAGGTGGATCAAGGATTTTTTGAGGGGTTGATTTTTTCTTTTTTTTTTTAATGTCCTTAATATTCTATTGAATGACTAATTATGGGAAAAATGTTCATTCTGTTGAAATATTTAGGTTATAACAGATCCAACTTTCCAAAAAAAGTTACTGTAAAGACTGTATGCTAACTGACATAGTCTAAATGGAAAAGGAGCCATCAAAGGACTTAGTTTAAACTATGGATAGCAAAGATGAAACACAAGCAACACAACAAACCATAATTAAATATTAGAACATATACATTTTTCAATTAAGAACATAATTCATTACCAGATAAAACTAATTTTTATACACTAATAGTTCTAAAGAAAATTATTCTAACCATTGTGGGGAGGAAGGATAAAAAATAAGACGAGGCAATAAAACACATAAAATTTTGGTTAGACCTGAATCACAGAATTAAAATAAGGCCATTTACCTGAAGACTTCTATGCCCTGGTACATGGCGAGGAGAATGGCCAGATGTTGCTTGAATGGCAAGCATTGTGTCAGTGAACATCCTCGCTTGAAGATTTAATTCTCGGATTCTTTCTTGAACTGTCATAGGTCTCAAAATAACTTTGCCTGAACCAGACATATCTAGATTACCCAATAAAACATCAGTTTGCGTCGTTTGAGACAATCGTCTAAAGTAAAGGCGATGTTCATCTTGGTAAACTACGAAGAAAATAACAAATTTTTAGTTATATAGTTATAAATAGATACAAAAATAATAATAAAACAAACAATAAAATGTAATAATCGTAATATTATTAGATACCAATCATCTGGCATGCACTCCTCCAACCAAACATCCCTTATAATATTCTTCATGAATTTCTAAACTTTCCCCTTGGTTGTGTCAGACATTCCCATATTTCTTGCTGCGTGGATTATGTCATTGTAGGAATTTTGAAGGGTTATAGACATTATCAAGGTAAAAAATATACAAGCCATGACGAAGATCCACATGTTTGGATCAAAACGTAAGCTCTCCAAATAAAGAAAATTTGACTATAAATCCTGATTATCAATCATCCTAATACATAATACATTACATTGAGGAAGTGTGTTCAAATAAGATTGGTTAATTAACCTGGTCCCACTCACCTGCCTAATTCCATTATATTAGTTCCCTTTCAGGCCACCAGGTGGCACCATGTCGGCTATAGGGCAGTAATTTTAAATGTAATATTCACTGTGCACTGAACAGCCACACTTTCCAAAACAAAGGAGTTCATGGGGTAGGTCATTTTCTTCTGGGGCCATTTATTTTTTTTAAGAGCTGAAGAGCCTTTTCGATTCGTCCAAGGCTCTTAGCTGGTATAAATTCTTATTCAGATTAAATAATGTAACTTAAATTTTTTTTCGAAATCCCACTTATTAATCAGCAGTTAATTAATTTAATTAAATAATTTTAACTGAAGAGAAAAGATTCCTATCCATCCAGTTTCCCTAAAAATTGTAAATAGCCACTTTCCTGAATTCAACCTATAGAAGATTTCATTTTTAAATAAGCCCTGTTTTACTTTCTGAATGGCACTACAGCCCTAGTTGGGCCTTGGCCTCACTTAGAATTAACAGCCATTCCTGCCTATCCTCAGCCATCCTCTCACTCCCATCCGCCTTAGATCGTCTTCCACGTCCTCCAACCATCTAAGCCTCGGTCTTCCTCTCAGTTTCTTTCTGCCTGGCCTGCCATTCATCATCTTCTTTGGGAGTCTCCCATCTGGCTTCCTTTGAAAGTGGCCTAGCCACCTCAGTCTTCTTTCTTCGATGATGGCCAGTATATTAGGTTCTCCAAAGAGCTGTTCGAGTTCTCTATTCTTCCTGATTCTCCAATTTTCCTGTTCCTTCACCCGGTCGACTATTTTTCTGAGCATTTTTTTTTTCCTAAGCCTTCAGAATCACTTCGCTCTCCCTTGTCATAATCCAGCACTCACCCGGTCTTATTGTTTTGTAAAGAGTGGTTTTCACAAATCGAGACAAAGTTTGGTATTTCAGAGCCTTGCTCAGTGCAAAAACCCACCAGCCGCAATTCTAACTTTGATCTCTGCAGTTGTGTCATTTTCTTGTGTAATCAGAATTTTTCCTGTTTTATTTTACATTTATATATATTACTAGCATTCCCGTCGCGGCTCTGCCCGCGAGCCTTTAAAATCAATTCTGTGATCATTATCTTGGTATTAATTTAATATAATATGTTAACTGATGTTATGGAGATTTAGTAGAATCGGAGCTTCCGGTAGGTGGAATGTTGGAGGGTGAAGCCAATGGAGAGAGTTCACTAAAACCGCCGAATCAAAATATTGCTTACTCGTCGTGAACGCTTCATTTTTCGGCTATAAAACATGGTTTTCGATGCCCCGTCATATCAAGATCTTTAAAATGAGTCCAAATTATATATTTTTTCTCGAAGTGCAAAAATAGGTGTCCATTAGAGTTAAACGACAATTTCGCCATTTAAACCCCTTAGGGGTTACATTTTTGAAATTCCTTTCTTAGTGGTTACCTACATCGCGTTTGAAATCTCAATTCCGAACTTCAAGTTTCTATCATTAGTAGTTTTTGCTCTGCGTTGATTCTGTCAGTCAGGACAAAGCCTCTTATTTACAGGGTGTCCCGAATTTAAAAGGGAAAACTTCAGGAACTTATAGGGGATCGAAAAACTAACACAAAAAGTCTTTTAGAGATTTGCTCATCTTTGCTTAGTTTTGGAGAAAATCGCAAAAAAAAGGAACAAAACAAAAATGTTATAGGTAGCGATTAACAACTTTCAAAGTTAGTCAGGCTAGGCAGTGAGATAAACACTTAATGTTATCCTTTACATTCTTTTATTTGTTTACATTTTGACTTCCTTCTAGGATTATAATTCCTAAATCAGTCTTCAGTCAGTTACTCAGATATTTTTGTGTGAATAGCATCAGCCACAATGCCGCCTACATATTCTAATGTTGAATACGCTGATATGATTTTTGTGTATGGTTTCTGTAACGGTAATGCTTTAGAAGCGAAGTGGGAGTATGCGCGCTGATTTCCAAATAGAAGAGTGCCTAATCGATGAGTCTTTTCGTTAACTTTTAATAGACTACGAGAGAATGGGTCATTATTAATTCGTAATGAAGGCGACCAATTCCAGGCAGCAATAAGAGCAGATTATCGGAGAAGAAATTGTGTCCAACGCCACTTCAATAACAATCCTGAGACTAACATCCGAAGAGCATCTGCTGCATTAGGAATATCGCGGCAAGCAATATGGCGAATTTGAAAAGTGATAATCGCTACCCATACCATCTTCAAAAAGTTCAGAATTTATTACCTCAAGATTATGTCAAGAGATTGAATTTTGGTAACTGGTTTCTTGAAAAAATTCACGATGATAATTTATTTCCATTAAAAATTATATGGACCGATGAAGCTACCTTTACAAGAGGAGGAATTGTTAATCAAAGAAATTATCATGTATGGGCTCTTGAAAATCCCAGAGCTATTAGAGAGAATAGGTTTCAGCATGAATTTGCTAGTAACGTTTGGCTTGGAATTTGGAACGGATTACTGGTGGGACCATATTTTTTACCTGAAAGATTGAATGGAATCGCACTTACACATTTTTTGGAGAACGACTTTTCTAATTATTTAGATGATTTAGATTCCCTTACAACAGCGGATTGAAATGTGGTTCCAACTCGATGGATGTCCAGCTCATTATAGCAGAGTTGCTCGAGCTTGGCTGGATATAAATTATCCACAACGATGGATTGGACGTGGAGGAGTAGTACCTTGGCCACCCAGATCACCTGATATGACACCCATGGATTTCTTCGTATGGGGAACCTTGAAGCAGGAAGTTTATTCGGTGTCAATCAACTCAAGAGAGCAATTAAGAGACCGAATCATAGATGCAGTGCACCAAATATCATCAGAACAATGTTTAGCTGCAATTTATCAAGTGAGTGCTAGATGTAATGCTTGCATTGGTGCAAGAGGACAACATTTTGAGCAATATTTACAATTAAAAGAACATGACATAAACATAAATGTAAATAAATAAGTATAAAAATGAAAACTTGTTTTGTTTCTTTTTTTGCGATTTTCTCTAAAACTAAGCAAAAACGAGCAAATCTCTAAAGGACTTTTTGTCTTAGTTTTTCGGCCCCCTATAAGTTCCTGAAGTTTTGCCATTTAAATTCGGGACACCCTGTATATAGAGATAAGCTGTACACTATTAGTTATTTTCACTTAATATTAATTGTAATATTTTATTTTATTTCAACCTCAGAAGTACAATATAATGTATTTTCATTTTCTCATTTTTGGTCGCTCATTTTAATTTGTTTTGATTTAATATTACTCAAAGACTCTACAGCTCACCATATGAATTATATAATTTTGATCTTAAGGGACTAGTCCTGTAAAATATAAATAAAGAATTCAATATATATAGGAGAGAGTCGGCTAAAGTGGGGTATCGATCAACTCTCACAGTGTCTTCTGGTACTACTTATTAACTGGATGATGTGTTTGCTTCCTTTAGTAAATATATATTTTCTTTCATTTTAGTACTAACTATAAAATGGTATAACTCAACCACATATTCCTTGATTGCTAAGTTTATTGTTTCATTGGGGTGGTCATTCTGTTGTGTGTTTTAATGCGTTTAACGGTTTTGATTATCATTAAATTTCTTGTTGGCTAAAGTATGGACGCTAAGCGGTGGGTATAGAGGAGACAAGCCCCCACTGGATATGACTTATTTAACTATACTTTTACATTTACTAAATCATTGATCTTGTTATATGTCTGATCTAATTCCCTACTTTATTTGTTTTATGTCTGTGCACAAAAATAAAAACCCAGAACCCCCTACGACCCAAGAGATGGATCATGTCATGTCTTCCACTTCCAATAGCGAAACATTCTATTTATTTTCTTACCATCAACCATTCTATTGAATTTTCTAGTTTCACCAGTTGACCAATTGCAAGTCACATATTATCAAAGAAAAGAAATTAATTGAAAACTTGGGGCAGCGGCCATTTTAACTTATTCAATTAACAAACAGAAAATTAAAAAAAAAAAAATAAAAAAAAAAAAAATGTTAGCAAATGTAGATGAAAAACAAGATATTTCACGAAGAAACTCAAGAAAATAATTTTTGTACAGTATGCTCCAAGACCTTTGAAGGAAGAGGTTGTGTTAGAATAGAGGAGTTCCACAAGGAAATTGGTTTTGAATTGCACAAATTAAAACTTGAACGTTGAAACATTTTCTTAAGGAAAAAAAAATTCTACCTTAGTTATGCTTTAAAATATATTTAGTTACTTGTAATTAATTATCTTTTAATAATTTATATTAAAATGAATAATTTTGCACATTGAGGTAATAATTATAGTTTAGATAAGGACATTTTTTATTGTTTTTCTAATGAAAGAGTCAATTTTTTAATTAACCCAATTATTGTGTTAATAGCAGGTTCATACAAATTTTTCAACATTTTAATTTATAGATTTACGCTTTATATAATATTCATGACAATAATAAAACATGTTAATGCTATTCAAAAAGGATACCCCACATTACCTGCACCTTCAGCTCAAGTGGGAATATTTTTTATTTTGTACTATTATTTGCAGCCTAACCATTCCAATTTTATACAAACCACTTAACAAACAAAACAATAAGTATTTGAAGTATAAAAATTATGAATAATATTGGATTTTTTATGGCAAATGTACTATTCGCAAGATAAAACTAAAAAATGCCCCCAATTTACCCTACTTTTCCCTATAATTAAAAAATCTGTAATAAATGAAATAAAATAAATTAAATAACATATAGTTGCAATGTGCAATGCACTAACATTGCATCAAATAACAGGAATCGAATAATTTTTTTAAATAAAAATCTTTAGGTTCCATTAGTTAACAACTTTTGGGTGAACATACGTAATTCGCTAATTATAGACAATCAAACTTAGAGTTAAACAGTTTAATGATGGCTAGGAACAGATTCAATTAATGTTAAAACATCAATCAATTTGATACGTTCAAAATTTGAAAAAAGCTAGTTTAATAATAAATAACATGCATGCAACCTTGAATATATCAATAAATGCTAATGCATTAATAGAATAAATAGTTACCATTATCCTTTCTTATAACAATTATACTTAAAATTTAGTTGATCTATTTATTTAGGACATGTTAATAAATAAATTCTGGGATCATATCTCAAACAGTTAGCACATAAACTTTAAGAATCTGAACAAATATTTTTACAACATCATTAAAAATAAAAGTATTACTGGTTCCTTGTCAATTTAAACAATATACACCATCTTAAAAAGGAAAAGGAAGAAACATTTCGATGATTCAACACACACCATTTGCAAATTATTTAAACGAAAATAGAAATGATACATTGACATGTTGACAGCACTAAGCTACAAGATAACTCAAAGCAATTATTCTTGCCTAGGAATCCAACAACAAATTATCTCACAGTTGGATTAGGTGTCACATTTTCACAGAAATGAGACCTAGGAGGTTTCTTTTGTGTACTAGGTAATGATATTACAGTTTCTTTATGAGATGATATATTAAATTAGCTTCATTGGCAGGTTTCTTGGATGGACAGTTAGCACATTCAACTATTTGAATTAAAATTAAACAGGTAACAATGTATAGGTAATACTTATTAAAATTAGTTTCAAATCTGTAAGTTATGAAAAAGTAGTTGGACTAAAATATCAAAATAACACATTTAATAGAATGAAAATAAGTAAAAGAAAAAATTAAATCATACCTTCGCCTTCCCTTCGTCCTAATTTTCTGCAAAAAGCTGTCCTTACAACGGAATACCCAACATAAGCAAATCCAGCAAATATAGCTGAACATAAAGCAACTTTATTAACAGTCTTATCTCCAGTACTTGAACTTGCCATTTCTGTAGTAATACACAATTAGGAATCAATAAAACATATGTGTATATCTTATTAGTTCCTAACAGAAGTAGAAAACATTTGACAACACATTCCAAACACAAGACTATCTAAATGTAGAGATTTAACCTACTCGACATCAGCAGAGATAATAAACATTACTTCCAACTTGATAGTTATAATTAAAATTTACCTATCAGTGACGCTACTCTTAATTTATGGCAACAAGTTGGTGTTAATATATGACTTAAAAAATAATGTAGTTATTATTCAATACATCATTTGTATTTTCAAAAGTACATTTCCTTGAGATATCAAATCTGCTAAAGTGGAGGGGGGGGGTTGATATTTTAGTAAGCAATCCTATATATAGTAAATAATCTGATCCTGTGATGTATTTTGAAAATGTTATATGCTTTTATTAATATGAAGTTTTATAGAATTAAAAGCTAAAAAAACTTCCCTTCTTTTTTAACCCGAAATGTCAATAATATATTACGAATTTTCTTGGCACTAATAACTTAATTTATGTCTGAGTTTAGAAACAGAGAATATTTTTATGTGCAGAATGAATGGTGGTAATTTAATGAATTATGGGATGTATGTAGCTCTGAGAATTATATCTATTATCAGATACAATGTTATCACAGTTTTAAGATTCATATTCACTGTCAAGTTTATACTTAGTGAGTAGGAAAATAGGTATACCGATCGGAACGCACATTTTACAGATTGAATAATCTAGTTCAGAATATTTTTTTTTTTCAATGACATTGTTGCAGCACCTTGGAACATCGCCAGTACTCGAGATTTTTCCCCATTCTGATATGCAAAAACTTACGGTCTATTTAAGCAAGATTTGGTTGATATCCAATCACCTCAACTTATTCATGATTGGGGTGCTATACATACACTCCCTGACAAAATTATAGGCCACCCCTCATTATGTTAGTTAATATTTTAGAGGAATCCAATTCATCAACCAAAACAATTAAAGACCGTCGTAAACAAACAGATACTTAAAAATAATTCATTTTATTGGGTTCTGATAGTTAATGTTTACGAATTAGGTAAAATGTCAATATTTACATGCGAAAAAATTATAGGCCACCATCAGTTTTTATCTTAATCTCGTTCAAATCGGAGTATTAATAAAGTGTTGAAATATTAACTGTTACTTTAACTTTTAATTTCACCCAAAAATTAATTCTAATTGTTCAAATAAACATGCCTAGGGGGAAAGTGTTGTTGGAGAGTGAGGAGGATGTTATTAAAACGTTACTCGAAAAAATTGGACAATTTCGTAAATTGCTCGCACTTTGAATAGAAGTAGGCATGTTATAAGAAATTTTGTTAGGCTGGGTGATGATTATGGCCGAAAGGAGAGCACAGGTCGGCCCTTGGCAACAACTGACCGAGAAAGGAGAGCTATTCAACGCCAAGCATCCAACTCTTCTGCAACTGCAAGGCAAATCTGTGAACAAGCTGGTGTCCAAACGAACCTCAGAAACGTCCAACGCATTTTGCAAAAAGGTAGTAATTTAAAGCGGCTAAAACTAAGGACAAAACCACCTCTTTCAAAAGCCCACAAAGCCAACAGGAAGCGATTCGCAGTAGAACATGTCTCATGGAGAAAGCTTTGGAAAAAAGTAATTTTTAGTGATGAAAAACGTTTTAATCTGGATGGTTATCGATATTATTTTTATGATTTACGTAAGGAAAAAATATTTTTAAGCAAGCGTCGGATGGGGGGAGGGGGCGTCATGGTTTGGGCTGGGATAGGGTACTATGGCAAGAGTTTTACCCTGGACAGCCCGATCACCTGGCCTCAACATTATTGAAAACTGTTGGGGAGAACTTTCTCGAGCAGTTTATGCACAAGGGAAACAGTTCAGCTCCATAGAGGAACTCAAAACTTGCATAGTGGAAAAGTGGGGCAATATTCGTCAAAAGTACATAAAGAAGTTGTTTGAATCTCTTCCAAAACGATTGGTGGAAGTCTTAGAGTGCAATGGAGGATCAACACACTACTGAATAGGATAATTACTCAGGTGTTACTACTATTACTATAGTAATTAAAACTGCTGGCCTATGTTTTTGTCGCGGGGAATTTTCATGTTTCGTTTTATATTTGAACCAGAAATAAATTTGTACTATAAAAAGTGTGTTTTTCGTTTGTTATTCCTTACTATAAAATCATAAATTTTTTCAAAAGATCTTAGACCAATAGAATAAATAATTACTGTAATAAATTGGGGTGGCCTATCATTTTGTCAGGGAGTGTATGTCTAATGCACTCCGTGCTGGATTTAAGATAGAGCTGTAAAAGGCTATGCCGTAGAGAAATAAACGATGTTGAAACATTGAAGATATACTTTAAAAATGTGCAGAATAGAACGGAACCGCTTCTTGTGGAAATAAATCTTCTGATATGAAAATCATACACATATTGAACAAATATGTATGTAGTATAGTATCTATCAATCCAATCAGCCACTGTCTGTGAGTGGCACACAGATGATGTAGATGTAGAGTCAGCTGCCCTTAAAAGTCACAAGAGAAAGGAAAAAACTTTTGACTGCAGTGTCAATGGACGGTGTTTGTAGTAGACTAACCGGGGCCACCTCCTACCCAGGGGATAGCACCATAAGAGTTGGATCATCCGATGGTAGATGATCTAATGAAATGGATGGAAGAAACAGCGGGAAGTGTTACTCGTTCGAAGAGCTATGTTTTAATTTAGGACGAATAGTGAATTATTCTTATAGATTATCATCGCAAAGGTAGTTAGAGTTACGCAATGTTCTTCTGAATACTTTTTGGACTGATATATATTTGTCCAGTCCAGTCCAACGGCACTATGGTCCTTGCAGGACACTGGTCTCCTCAGCAATCCTCTTCCATTCTAACCTGTCCGCAGCTGTCCTTCTCCATACTGAAAAACCCAACGCCTGGAGGTCTTCCTCTAGATCCTGTAGCCAACGCAGTCTAGGTCTACCTCAACTCCTTTTACCACCAGGTAAATTATCGGGAGTCTACCACATTCCATTCTTTGGACGTGCCCCTACCATCTTATCCTGGCACTCTTAATGGTGGAAACAAGATGCGGAGTTCCATACAAATTTCTTCGCATTTGTTCTCATTCTCTAGTGATGCCCTTCTTTTGTAGGGCCAAAAATTCTTCTGATGATTTTCCTCTCTCACTTGCTTATACATATATTTTTACTTTCACTTACCTATATATGAAATATATAGTAAGTGGAAGTATTGCGATCGTGAAAAAATTCGACTTCCGGTTTTCAACGGAAATACACGTTTTGGGGTCCCCTGAGTCGAAATGACCAAGTCCCGGGAAATGGTCTGTGTGTGTGTGTGTGTGTGTGTGTGTGCATGTGAACAGACTAGCTCAAAAACTATAAACCGTGCGATCCTGAAATTGGGTATTTAGTGTAGGTATATGCCCGCGATGTGACAGCATAAATTTCATCAAAATTACTTAAAGGGAGGGGGTACTTTACTTAATAACTTTTTAGGTTTTTTTCGATTTTCTCAAAAACGGCTCTAACGATTTTGATTAAACTGAGTATTTCATCTATTTATATGCCCGAAATATGACTGTAAAAATTTCATCAAAATTGATTAACCGGAGGGGGGACTTTACTTAATAAATTTTGTAACATTTTCACGTGTTTTTTTATTTACTCTAAATCGGCTTTAACGATTTTGATCAAACTGGGTATTTGATGTATTTATATGCCCGAGATATGGCTGTAAAAATTTCATCAAAATTGATTAACCGGAGGGGGGACTTTACTTAATAAATTTTGTCACATGTTCACGTGTTTTTTTTCTCAAAAACGGCTCTAACGATTTTGATTAAACTTAGTATTTGATCTATTTATATGCCCGAGATATGTCTGTAAAGATTTCATCAAAATTGATCAACCGCAGGGGGCACTTTACTTAATAAATTTTGTATAATTTTTACGTGCTCTTTTTATTTACTCAAAAATGGCTTTCACGATTGTGACCAAACTGGGTATTTGATGTATGTATATGCCAAATATGTGATAGCCAACATTTCATCAAAATTGATCAACCGAAGGGGGGACTTTACTTAATAAATTTTGTATCATTTCACGGGGTTTTTTATTTACTCAAAAATGGCTTTAACGATTAATAAAAATAAGATATGAATGTAGAAAAATGTGTGACTTTGGGAAATGATATTTAACAAAACACGTCAATTTCTTATCTAAGTAAGTTGGTAAGTGAAAGTTGTGTGTTGCGCGCACGCACCAGATTTTTTAACATAGCAATCACCCACGAGGAGACGATGGTCATCATAGCTTCAGTGTCTATCATCATCGTATACTTCCTGCTGTTGAAGATGCCAACCACATATGCAATGTCGGTGCTGTGTCCCAAGGAGGCAACCATCCATCATAAGGGAACGGTCTTGAGGACTCTCTCCGGACAATGTCACCCTCCAGGAATCGACCCACCTTATTTTTTCTGTTTCAAGACCAACACGTCCCTTGCAGGCACTTCTGATGTGCCCGAACTCCCCACAGGTCCACCACCTTACTGTTCTCCTCTTCCCTAACTCTCCTCCGGGAAGCCTTCACAACCTTTAAGATCACATCTTCCAGGCCACTGTGGTACACCCCGCCGCTGTCGGTCTTGTTCGTGTTCCGGACACTGCTGTGGGGCATCCACCAGAAATTTAGGACGTCATTTAACCCATTCACGTCACTAGATAAATTGGTCAGCTAGTCATTGATTTCAGACACGCTGGTCAACCTTTCATTCATATTAGCTGATTGGCTGGTCAACTTGTGCCTGACTATTATGACTAGTATAACTTATGCCATAGACGTAAAATATTTGTATTTGCGAAGTCCTGTAACAACTGAAAACCGCCTCCTTATCATTATTTTTGTTATTTTCTCTTAACTGTTCTAATTATTTATCTAAATATTTCTCGTATTTATTTACAGATTTTATAAATAAACTTACATCCAAACGTATATATTTGATCGTTATTTAACATTAAACATCATTCAGTCTCAAAATCTGCGTTTGGTGAACTATAAGAGATAGTCTTTGACTAGATCCTAAATTAATCCTAGGACTTTTACTGTAATGATGCTATCTGATTGCGTGTCTAAAGGGCTACTAGTGGGTTCAGATTGCCTGAGAGAAGGTAGGTTATAAAACCATTTTCTGAGAGGCACTATTAGACATTGTTATCTTATAAGGACCACAGAAATCATTGTCGCACAGTATTCTAAAGGGAAAAAATTCCTAAGAGAGAAATAGACTTTTGGAGGAGACAAGCAAGGATTTCTAGGAAACACCGTCAGCGGATAAAAAATGGAAAAAACATTTGAGAAGAATAAGGTAAATTAAAACCTACTTAAACGTTAATTATCAAAGCATATTTTTTTTTCTTTCTTAGAGAATTGCTAGCGGGAACCCTATAAACAAAAGATTTTATTATCTCGTAAATAAAAAAAATCTTTTAAAAAATATTACACTGACCAGTCCTATAGAAATAACGACAGAAATACGGTCCCATGGGTTAGGGGAAAAGTGAAAGTGAAGACGGTGCACGGTCGTAGCGCCTGCGCCTCTCCCCTCTTAACTTGCGGTCCCGGGGACCGCACACCGTCTTCTTCACTTTCAATTTTTCTCTAGCCTAAAGGGCTGTATTTCTCTGCTTATATCAAAAAGTTGGCCTAAACGTATTGGACCAGAATTAAATCAGTTTCAACAGTAGATATTTATTTTTCTTTAAAAAAAATCGAAATTTAGAAATGTAGCGCCAAATTAAGGGGCAGACACTAAAGGTTGGTATAACATATACCGTTAACTATTATTTTTCAGATGGAATTGAACGAAGAATCTGTCTTTGTGGTTGAGATTCAACAATATTCTAGATTTACAAGGGCTCTTCTACGTAATCGTATAAAGGAAGTGGTAATGAAGATAAATCTGCTGGGCCTATCCGATATGAAGAATAGGAATGTATTTCCATGCAAGTTTAATGTGCTCAACATGAATGGTCAACTGAAGCGTGGCAATGGACGTTTTTATGCCAATCGGGCATGAAGAAGCATTAGTCGCGTTTCGGCAAGCTCCACTATGAAGTTAAATCAAATTAAGCGGAAAACTATATTTTTTATACAGAAATAATTCTGTTCTTTACTAAAGTGCTAAATTTAACGTCGATTGATATATCAAGACGAAAGTAGTACTTACGCACCCATATTTCTGTATTAGACGAGTATAACTCATACTATATCTCTTTATATATATCATACAAAATATAAGTCATACTAGCTACAGGTGCTTGTAGAAAAAAAGGATAGCCCTAATATTGATCATAATTTTATATAATTTCTGAGCTGGTCCGTCACATCTTATTTTCATCAAATAATATGGCATCTCCATCAAATCTCAACCAAACAATTAAGATTATCGGAACTATTTCTCTTTCGTTCTGTTAGTGTTTTAACATATTTGTATTTATTCGCACTTGAAAAAACACAATAATCTTGTTTAAATGTAGAAAAAATAAGAAAACGTTTCTAAATTATGTTTTTGTGCCACTACGAATGTTATACTGGACTTCATTCGAAGGTTTATTTAAGTTCAAGTACTTCTTCATATAACTCTTGTTTCTAGTCATACCAAACGTCTTTAAAAAACACTTATTTCTAAAAAAGAGGGTTGTATGTGCAAAGTTTATCAAATGGAAATGATAGTAGACACTTTTACACTGAATTGACAATAATTTTTTTAATAAAATAAAAATTGTATACTACTATTAATAAAATTAGAGATAACAATAGACTTTTGTAATTCATATGAGTATAGTTCTCATGCACATACAAGGGAAATTTGAGCAAAAAAAAAGTAGAGCTACCTAATAAGATTTACAAACACAGAAAATTGAAGCACATAATATTATAAATTAAGTTGATTTTTTTGTATATAAACGTTTTTTTTATTGTTATTTTTTCCTTATTTATTGTATTACTGCAGAGCATAATTTTAAGAATTTTGAAGACACAAGATGTAATGTGTATATAAGCTCATAGCTTGAAGCAAATTTTTATATCGTAATGTAAATAATTCAATAAAATAATTTAAAAAAAAAAAAAAAAAAAATGCTGTTCGTTGACGTGGTTCGACGTAGTGTAAAGCCATCTGAAGAGTGTCCAAGTGTGCACAATGATCTAAGTACAACAGTCTACTTCAGTGTTCCCCATCTGTGCGCCGAGGCTGTTATCTTGGGGCAGATAGGAAGTATTTATTAATAAAATTATTACTTTATAAAATGTGTAGGGAACAACAAGCCCACCCCATACCATTAAGTATTTTAATGTCCATTCAATACATCATTTTTAATTTGACGTATTTAATTTATTTAAAAAAAAACAAAAAACAAAACACATAAAATTTGCAGTTTAAATTCGTGTCATGGCTGTATTTAATGCATTAAAACACACGGATAGTTACTACATCATATTCACATACACCGATTGCTGTCCGGTATCAATACAGATATCACTGAGACAACTGAAATGTATTTAAAAGTATTGCAAAAAAAAAAAAAAAAAACGAGTGAGGAGTTTTTTTATTAATTACCTAAAATTGCAAAAATGAGAGTTATATGACTGCGCGAATGCGTATGAAAAATTCGAAATTATCTATTAGTAGCATAACGTTTGCTCTGAGTTTGATATGGGGTGCCGCGGAAAAATTCTGATAGTAAAGGATTCCAGGACCCGAAAAAGTTTGGAAACCTACACACTACCTACACTATATATAATGAAAAGGAGAGATGACTTTCTTGTTGTACATCCTTCTTCCTGATTTATGAAATGCTTGTATTTTCAAAAGTTTACCTCACTTTTTGAGAAGTCATACGATATTGACTTTTTAGGAGTAGAAGGCAAAGTCTAGATGAGCAAAAAGAACTAAAAACATTGTGTAAACTTGTCAGTTCTTGTTTGTTTATCAAAGTTTGCGATAAGAGAAAGGTTACGGACACAGAGAGAGAGATATTACAGGCGGGGAGTAGGGAGGAGGGTTAGCGGGAGGCGGGAGTTAACAGTCACCGGTATGTCGCTGCCCGTGGAGCTCTTCGCCCTCCTTGGGGCCCTCCTCCTAGGAGTAATCCTCGCCGACTTCATCTTCCAGCTAGCCCTGGCACTGAGGGCTCACCTCCTCCCCAGGATACTCCCACCGGTTAATCTGGCGGCCAAGTTCGGCCCATGGGCGGGTAAGTCACTCTCGATCTTCTAGGTACAACGACTAAGAAATATCTAAAAAAAAAAATAATAAAAATAAGGAAACAAAAAACAAGAAGAAGAGAAAATTTTCATGGAATGTATGGCAACAATTTATTTTTTCCTGTACACTGTCTTCAACAAAACTCAGAAAAAAACAAGCTATGTCACATAACTTAACATTTTTAATCTAGCATATTAAAAAAAAAAATAGCTGTTTATACAATTTTGTAAATTAAAATATTTCTATAAGCGCAATTGACATATCTATTGCAGATATTACAGCTTTTGGGGTCCCGATTGGATTTATTTGTTAGGGAAACCAACAATTCAAAAAGTATTGTATCATAATGCCCCCCCCCCTTATAATATTAGTTAAATACTACGATAAGAGACATTCCGGAAAACGAAACAAGTAAATAAACATATATGTCATCCCAGTGATCAAGTCGAAGTTGGCTCAAACTGGGTTGAATAGCTAAAAAGAAGCATATAGGTGGTTTCTTCGTAATGAATAAGTTAAATTGAAGCCTGACGTTCATTAGAAATTTATTTATTATAATATGCATCAAATCAGTTTTAATCGGTCGGAGAACAATTAGTCAACAGTTATTAATCTCACTGTTGATAACATCGATGGATTAATCAGTAGCCTCTCTATTGGTATTTTTACGAAATTTCAAATTTTATAGCAATCCTTTTAAAATCTTAAAAATGTTGATCTGAAAAGTAAGTAATGTGATTTGATAAGTTATTCGCTGAGATGAGAGATATTTCTTTCCGTTGATAAATCGTTCTTTTTTTAATTAAGTGTATTAATACGACCAATTAAACTAAGAAAAACTAATTACACAAAAAGATTTTCTGTTAATATTTTTTTACAATGTAATTATTTAATCAAAAAACAAAACAAAAAAAAAGTTAGTGCACTAACTGCCCCCCTGTCACCCCTACCCATCCCCCTAAGCAGGCCACAGATCAACGCAAAGAAAAAGTGTATAAAAACATCTAATAGTGTATCATCTGCATTTAACTAAAAAAAACATAATATTTTAAATAGGTGTCCCACAGTCGTTATCACTCTCATTTTAGTTTTCGTATATATTATATTGAGTAATCGATTATCGATTGAGTTTATGGAAACGTGAGGTTTCTTTTAACTCATATTTTAATTACTTATTTTTGAAAAAAAAAAAATATTAAGAATCATGTGCACTTGCAGAACTTTAAAAATTGTATTCATTCTGTAATTATAAATTTTGTTGGTTAATATTTGTTTTTTCTATAAAATAAAAAATTCCTTAGTCCCTTAATCAACTATATATATATATATATATATATATATATATATATATATATATATATATATATATATATATATCGTAACATAAATAAAAATATAATAGATGGAAAAATATGGGCAAACAACAATAAAGGAAAATGAATACTAAAAAAACAATAAAATTCAGTGTATTTTCGTACTTTTTCCTATTACAATTTTTTTTCTGTACTCAACCAAACACCATCAAGTCGTGATATATTCGGGAATTATATTAAATAATTAATTTCACGCCTTATAGAATTTTTAAGTACGTAGAATAGGATAGATATTTACTTAAGAGGGGATGACACATTGTTAAATAGAAAATATTTAAATTGTAATAATAAAAACAATAGCCTTTGCCTGTTTTTGGATAAGCGTACTATTTTCAAGTAATAACACCAATTGGGAAAATATAAAACAAAAAAAAATTTACTTTATACCCTTTATTTTAAGAAGAACAATAACCATGATGAGAAATACTTAAAATTGACAATTATATATTTTTAAATTACCAAGTAAATAAATTAAAAGTAAAAAAAAGTTTGTAAGGATATTTTTATTTTTTAATAATTTGAAGTATTTTTAACTTTAAATTAAGTATCTTAATTTATTATAATAAACTTTTTTTTTTTTTTCGAAAATTTCGTACGATTCGTAATAAAGAAAATGATTTACATTCAGGATCTTTTAATATTTTATTTTTTTTCTTAAAGCATTTTTATTTTTCTCGTACATTAAAATAATCTTGTTTTTTTTAAATATATTATTTTTTAATATCTATTGAGTAATTTTTAACTAGTTTTTCTGAGACTGTCGTAATATTTGCTGTAAAAGTTTTTAGAGGAAAATTGTAGTAATAATAATACATCACCAATAAATCTTCCAATACAAGAGTACGAATTCGAAGGACTTCCAAGCAGCTTGACCATAGTTATATTTTTAAGAACAAAGTCTTATATTTGGCATGATTTTAAGTGGCACAAAAAGTTTGTTTAGCATCAAGCAACACAGTTAAACATTGCTTGGTTTTCAATTCAATAACTTGGAAGGGATAAAAATTAAAAGAGATTTGGCCTCAAATCTTAAAACCTATAAGAATAATTATTACAGATAGAGGTGAAAAAAGTACAGTTCACCTGCTCCTGTTTATACATCAGTATACTAAACGTGCAAACTCTAGGAAATTTGAAGGTTTTTCATTTTCCGAAAATCGGCCCGTGGATAGTCAATTGCATTAACCATTTAAAGTATCTATAACGGTTTTACGTTTCTCTTTTCATTCAACTCTAGATTTAAATGTAGATAATTCAAGGTCAACTAGATACAAATTATAAAAAAATACGTTTATCAAGTTATCTGTTCTAGATTTCTGCTATGTGGTGAAGGCAATCGAGCGATATAAGAAAATAAAATTATTATTCAATAATAATGTCTTTCACCATCTTTTAAAATTATTTAGTTTTGTAGTAAATTTAGTGGTTATGAAGAAATAATGAATAATTGTCAATATGTTTACATTACATTAAATGTTGAGTTACAAATATCGACATCTTATGAGTGTGATGTGACAAGAAAAAAAATTGAAATGAATAATGGAAGGGGCAAACATTAGAAGAAAAACGAAAGGTTCAAATTCACTATAAATCAACTATGTTTGGTGAAAGTTTGTTTCCTGAACATTGTGTAAATGCTGTTTACTTTCTAACTACAGGAACTATGAAATTTCTACGGAGAAAGTGTAAACAGCTATTATTACTATTTGACAGATTTTAGTATACATAATCTGTAGTAACAATATCGACTGTAGTAAAACAAATATCGATGTTTTGAGAAATTTTGAAATTTGTCTTAGTGAATTCTTTGAGAGAGAATAAGGAGAAGGAATTTTTAAGATAGAGAGAGAATAAATTAAAACGAATCGAATGATTATCCAATCATGGAATTTTCACAACAAAATAAAAATTTTTTTTCTTATTTTCCCAACGTCCTGGTAACTTCTAGAATTCCGATTGCCTAACTATATTCGAATTTTAATGGGTACAAGGCGATTGTATGGAAATATTTGTTCCTGAAGGTGATGACATGCATTACACCGTTGTTCGAGTGACAGTATCTAACGAGCTCAATAATAAAATATTTTCGTTTCCAAAATTTCATATCAGGTGATTAATTATAATAACTTTAATTAATTAATCATAATAAATTTTTAAAGCCAGAAAGTAATTCACTAAACATTACCACATTTTAGAACAAATAAGATATTAATAGACTAAACAAATTACTAAATTGATTAACAAAATTAAATCGACAAACATCGAAGAGATCTATATATATATATATATATATATATATATATATATATATATATTTCTATTTTCTTCTCCTTGACGGTATTCGAAAATAGAAAATCAACTAACTATTTTCAGTTTACTGTGATTGGTAACGGTTTTGATAATTTCCAATTGAAACTTATTTAAAAGCAAATGTTAAAAAAGAGTATTGTATGTGCAGCTGAACATTCGCAACCATAAATTTCTAACAAAAAAAAATACCGAGAACAAATTAGGATTTTACAAAAGTAATCGTCAAAGAGTTGAATTTCTAATTCCTATTTCTAATACTGCTATTAAGAAACTGTCGTATTAGCTAAGTATTGAGGATTAAGATTAGAAAAGAAATGCAAGCGGCATAGAAGTTATTTTTTGAAAACGTGTTTAATTTTTTGAAAATTATTTTTATTATTCTGAAAGCTCGATCTATTAGCGTGGTTATGAGGGAAGCGACGTGATTACTTAACAAGCGGGGAAAGGAGGGTGGGGCATAAGCTTTTATCGGAGATTTCCTGATTGTAAAAACTGGATATAAGTGTGCCAATGTTTATTTGGATTTAGGTTAAACATTATTTTATTATTCTTATTTGATTCATTTCTTTTTTAATTTGATGTGATACTTTAACCCGAATGTTCATTGACGTCTAATCGTAGTTTATATCTATTTTCATTATTCTTTACATTTAAGGGGGTATTAGAATAGAATAGTGACGCGCTCTTCACTGTGTTTCATAATTTCCTTTAATGAATTATAAAGACCAACTTACATCATGTATTCCACGAACTTCGGGTACTCTAGCAGCTACTGTTGGACTGATAGTGAGACATCACATTTGTTACGGGTTGGGGTTTCTAGCGTCCTAAGTAGGGAGCTATGTATGAACTATGTCCAATCCTCTGTCGGCACAGCATGGCTTCCTCTCTACTTGATATTCCTACTGCTTTTTTTCATTTCTTATAATCAGCTTTTACTTAGGTTAATTTGCGATTATGTCTCACCTAGCTCTCCTCCCATTCTGCTAATTGCATTCTCTTTGTATGAAGCACCCAGTCTTCTAGCGTAACTTTATTTAGTTTATTATCGCCTATTCCGTCTTCAAGTCTAGCTAAATGGGCTGCTTGGTCAGCTCTTTCAATTTATTCTATATTGCACTGCATTCTACTTATATTTATTATATTACCATTATGTAACTAATTTATATTTCGTGTTAATATGCTGTGATAATGATGTTTTTAATTGTTAGCATTGTCATTTGCTGAAACGTCATATAATCAATACAAATAATAATAAATCTTTAGACCTTCCAGAGAAACAAAAATTAAACTTT
The DNA here is from genome assembly GCA_911387785.2 of Aelia acuminata. Classification (NCBI taxonomy): domain Eukaryota; kingdom Metazoa; phylum Arthropoda; class Insecta; order Hemiptera; family Pentatomidae; genus Aelia; species Aelia acuminata. The sequence continues at coordinate 114,884,466 of OU426980.1, read as the reverse complement.
CATTCCGAAAAAGGTTTCGACAAAATGGATTTAAAGATATATGTTTCTGTTTATTTGAAACTGGTACTTTGTCGAGGAAAGTTTTGATCAAAGTTTTTTTTTTCCCCCATATATCTTCGCCTTTACCCTAGAGGGTCATTGGCGGTGTTTTCAGTTACATTCTGTTGTAGTAGGATATTTCTTTTAAGCACTTAAACAGAGGAACTATTTTAACCATAAGAAAAATCCCAAAGTATGATGCATGGTAGGTACAAGAATACAAAAAAGCTAAATGTTATAAAAGAAAAAAAAATTCTATGTATTGTTATAGAATTATAGATTAATAATTTATGTAAATGTGCTTACAGGCTTGAAAATGGCCCTAGAAGCCGAAACGTTGCCAGAATAAAAAATAAATTTTTATTACTGTTTTTTGGTGAAATTGGCCTTTTTTATTAATCTAAAAGGAACTATTTTATCTTCATCATCTTTTAACACTTCACTCAGTGTTTATTCCATTTTATGTTTCTTACGGACATCTTTGTATTCTGAACAGTATATTAAAAGGTGTCTCACCGTTGGGGGTACATTATAAAATTTTTGGCATATGGGAGCTTCAAGGCCTTGGAGAAGATATGCGTTTGTGAATTCGCAATGCCCAATCCTGATGCGACATATGACTTCTTCTCTTCTCGAGATTCTCCAGCTTGTGGCCCATTTTTGTACACCAACTTTATTTCTGTTAGTTTGGACTATTCGGTCCTCCACCTCAACTCCCGGATTTTGTGCAGATTTTTCCTCAAATGGTGCAACCATTCCTCTTTTGTGACTTCTTATTATTTTCACATTTTCAGTTTCTTCCAGCCTAGCTATATTTGCTATAGTATGCTACTTCGAATCCACTGTATTTCTCTAGGAGCTGCAGAAACAACATTTAGATAACTAAAAAGTTTTAAAGAAAATTTCAAATCTGTTCATTTCAACAAATATAAATAGTATAAAGGTGGACTTAAATCGTCGACTAGCAAAGGGCACTCGTAAGTCTACGCGAGCCAGTGTGATTTTTTTTTTAATGGATCTTTATGTTGGAAAAAGAATATTTAAAAGGAAATAATAAAATTCAAGGCTCATTCAATATATATATTTCTTTAGTAACTGTGCTTTTAGCAGTAACATACCATGCAATTTTAGCCTCTAAATAAAAATACTTGTCAGGTGCAAATCAGTTATCTACAAGTACAATTTATACATACTAAATTTATTTATGTAATAGAAGATAATAATTATTAGTTTGTACGATTGTTAAAAAGAAACATCATAGGCCTATGAGATCTTCTGATTCACCAAAAAAAATTGTTTCTTTAATGAAATTGTCAAACATCTGGGACCAAAGTAGGAATAGAACGGAGTTTGGTTTAATTGTCCTTTAACAAAGTGTTCATTAGGAGTGTTTAGACTTGTAATTATCAATTCAATTCCTAGATAGCGTTCCCACATCTAATAGCCTAGAAACACTTCTTCCTGCATATCTAGATTAGCTGCTTTGTAAAAAAAAAAAAAATTGTAATTGGTTGAAACATTGTAAACTTCATTGCATAAATGTGATTTTATAAGACATAATTATATATTATTTAAAAAGGTATTCTTATTCAATCGACATTATTCTAGAACTAAATTCCTATTTAAAAATAATAGTATGTAATTATTTCCACCACCTAACTACAACAAAGAAAGAAAAAATAAATATAATATATAAACATAATATGTTTTTATAGTATCATTAAGAATTAGTTGATATCATTGAAACTTAAAATAAAGAATTGTAACTGGGGAACTATGTCCTGATTCTAATTCTAATGCAGGTACTCTGAATACTGTAAAACTACGTTACCCGAAAGTAAATTCTATTTTCTTTAACATTGTGACGAAAAAACCAAAACAGACGTTTATTTCCGTTGCATTTTAAGAAGTAATAGAATCACCTGGAACGGTTAAGTTGCACGAGTACGTGATCACACGTTTTGATCGTTCTGGGCCCTTCTTGGTGGTTCTAAGCAAGTGATCGACTATTGGGTTAGTCCTTACCTGAACAACGAAGAATACAGTTACTTCTGAGTCACATCTAGTTACTGTTTTGTCACTTTGATATTAATTAGAGTTTTCATTTTTTGCTAGACATTTGTAATTTTACGTAAATAAAGTTGGTCGAAACCGTATTGGTGTTACTGATGGTGAAATCAGATGGCCTAACCCTATCAGAAATCATTTTATAGCGGAAGATAATGATAAGTATGACATATTTATATTTTTACTTTTTATGAATAAGTAAAAATAATTAAAAATCTCGTTAAAAATAATTTCTCTTAACAAAACTCGATTCAACATCTTTTCAAAGCATGTAGTCAATCGTTCAACTAATCCTTTAATAAACTTCAACTTCATTTGCAGGAATTCAATTCTTACTAAGTGTAGAAGTTTTCATGAAAAATTGAATCGGGTAGTCAATCAAGAGGCTGAGAAAAAAGTTCGCGAAAAAATTCTGATTTTTAGCGAAACACGATTTTGCGTTGTCCCTTTTAAAAATGACCTTATTAAAATAAATAACTGTTACAAAATAGAATGGTGCACTTAGAATTTAATTATTATAATTGGTTTTCAAGCAATAAAATCCGCGAGCCCCTCAAAAAAAACAAAAAAAAAAACACAAAATTGAATTTAGATCTTTTTCCATTTAGAATCAAGTATTAAACTTTAGCTTGGCAAGAATAGATCCACAGTGATTTGTTTAAATGTTTGATATTTTTCTGTCAGTTGGGGCTAAAATAACAAAAATCTGAAGAATTTTTTTTTTTTTTTTTGTGAATATATAAAAGTTTATTGGTGTGGTACCATATATTGTACCTTGCACGATTTTTTCATCAAATAAATGGAATTTTGTGTTTTGGGGATTATAATTATTAAATTAATGATATAATACAACAAAAACAGTAAAAAGAAATAGGAAAAGTTACTTTTATATCAATTAGATAAAATATTACAAAACTCATGTTTCCTCTACGTAGCGCCATTTTTTTGTTTGTGTTGATCTTTAAGGTTTTATTTGTTTGCTCGGCTAAATTAGCTGCCACTATCAATCAATATAACAAATCACTTATCAGATAAATTCCCTAGATGGTGAAAAAGAAACGAAACGAAAATATTCATCCTGGAGTGGGGAAAAAATTCACAAATCATGGTGTCAAATATGGTACTTTGCCAAGCTAAGGGTTTAATTAACTTATGTTTGTTTGAAATTATGTCTAGAATCAATTTCCAGAATTTAGCCATTTAGAACTGAATTACCCTGTATACATAGTTTAGAGTCTCTTAAAGTCAGGATCTTAATCACACATACCCAAATATAACTTAGGATTTTCAAAAGACACATTTACTGGAGAGCATAAACACACTCTATGACGTCAAAATACGTAAAGACTATGTAATGAGTAAAGAGTGTGTTTGTATGTAATGTAGCGATATTTTACTTTTTCAATTAATTCCTCCTTTTTTTAGACTGCTGATAGTGCATTTTATTATTTGCTTCTATATGTGATGTTAATAATTTATGTTAATTTTATATAGTGTTATTTTTACACAAATTCTCTTTAGAAAATCAATTTGACTACCATGAAATAAAAATTAAAAATAATAATATTATAATGCTGTTAATATGATATATTTAAATAAAAAACACTTTGGTTATCACATATTTAATTTCATAATATATTATGAAATAAGAGGAAAGATCAGAGCGTCTCTGATATAGGCAGCTATCGTAACGTTGTGACGTTGAGTAACGCCCCTTGATATTTACTCAAAATGTTATGAATAAATAAAAGATCATAATGTTGAATACGTCATTTCGTAATTTTTCTTCTTCGGGTCTCTTAAGTCAATTAAATTTCAGTTACCGCTCTGAACTGTTAATAAAAATTAATTGGTTGGTATAGATATTTTTTAATTTTAAGTTTCTTAAGATGAGCATTTATTTTACTATATTTTACTATATATAGGTATATTTTTTTTTTACCTTTTATTTCAAACAAATCTTAAACATAAAAAATAAATACGATAATGAATTAATTAATCGAGAATTATAAATAATAATTTTCATCTCATCCTTTAAATTTATATATTTTTACCGAAATCGAAAACACGTTTTAGGAACGTTTTAAATTTCTACATTCTACATTCTAAATCCCCCTTAAAGCTCCTGTTGGAAATGTGATACTAAACCATCAATGATGGGGAGTTGTGAAAGTTGGTTTTGCTTAATGTTGAGCAGTTATAGATTCCAGGTTCACATTTCTTTATTTATTGTTACTTTATTTTTCACAAATCCAGAAAAGTAAAAAAACGTTAATATTTAAGCCAATGCAATAAAAAAAAAAGTAAACACGAATTAAAAAAATAGAAGGGTGTGGCACAGATAGGCGAATAAGAAAATAGGTAGATATCTAAATTTCTTTTTTTATTTCATTGGCTTTATGAACAAATATTTAACTTTTTAATTAATAATTTAATAATAATCCATGTAAATTGGAAAAGCTGTTAGTGCCAAAAGTCGAAAAAAAAGGGTAAATGGGAAATAAAGTAGATTTCATCGCAATTAGCAGAAACGTGTTCATCTCACGATTGGTCATGTCCATTATATATTATATATATATATATATATATATATATATATATATATATATATATGCCCCATGCCCCATGAAGCTCATCAGGCTTATCAGGATGACCCTGCAGGACAGCAAGGGAATCGTAAAAATTCAAGGAGGAGTGTCAAAGGAATTCCACATACAAAAAGGTGTTAAACAGGGAGACCCTCTTTCCCCAGTATTATTTAATATGTTGTTGGAAACAGTCATGAGATCGATCCGCACAAAAACTGGAGGATGCATATATGATAGAATGACCCAGCATCTAGCATTTGCGGACGACGTTGTTATAACAGGTAGAACTGTTAATGCACTGTTGGGAGCATTTGAAGAGAGCGTAGAAGCTGCAAGGCAAACTGGGCTGGCCATAAACATGGAAAAAACAAAATATATGGTAACCGCCAAAGGGGAAGCTGAGAGTAGGTACATTGAAGGGGCTGGATATCGCTTCGAGAGGGTGCCCAAGTTTAAGTATCTGGGAACGGTCATAACGGAAGATAATAAAATGCTAGAAGAAATCAGAGAGAGAGTAACAGCTGGAAACAGATGCTACTGGTCGCTGATGGAAATCTTTCGTAGTCAAGACATACCCAGAGATCTGAAAGTAAGAGTCTACAGGACGATTTTGCAGCCAGTGGAAACATGCGGTAGCGAATCCTGGACGCTTACTTTTAGTGGGGAAAGAATACTTAATATATGGGAAAGAAAAATCCTCCGAAAAATCTACGGCCCGACTAAAGAAGGGAATCTCTGGAGAATGAAGACGAACGAAGAGTTGAAGAACTTGTAAGAGGGACCAGACATAGTTGCCACCATAAAGAAGAGAAGGATAAGATGGCTAAGCCACGTACAGAGGATGAGCAATGAGCGCCTTCCAAAAATGATAATGGAAGGGAACCCAGGTGGAAGAAGGGAGAGAGGTAGGCCGAGACTGCGTTGGCTGCAGGACGTAGAAGATGACCTTCAGACTCTCGGAGTTGTGGAATGGAAAAGGGCAGCAGAGGACAGGTCTGAGTGGAGAAGAATAGTGGAGGAGGCCAAGGTCCTGCAAGGACCATAGCGCCATTAGATGATGATGATGATGATATATATATATATATATATATATATATATATATATATATATATATATATGTATGTTTGTATGAATGAAACAAAATTTGAACTCAGACAATTTTTTTTTTTTTCAAAATCAGTAAAGTGGTACTTATAGTATTTTTCATTTATAATTGCTAAATTATTCTTTAGATCTTTTAGTATTATATGATATATTTTGGTAGGTGTAACAAATGTATTTTAGGTAAATCATGTCACAACCATTGATGCTTAGATAATAATCCAGCTTCTGTATTTCATTGCATAAAGTAATCATTAATAATTAAAAAAAAACCGGAAGTCGAAATTTTTCACGATCGCAATACTTTCACTTACTATATATTTCATATATAGGTAAGTGAAAGTAATAAGTGGCATTGAAACAAAAAATAAGTTATTTTCAAAGGTAGTGTAAATTTGTATGTATTTATAATTAATATTAAATAACATTCTGATAACTGGATTGTATTAATTGAAAACAAAACGCATATCACCTAAATTATATTACATATCTATCTATGCATTATATATATATTAATTATAATATATAATAGGCATATAACATATTACTAGGTATATGTTATATACCTCTTATGTAAGGACTTCTAATCTGTGCAAAAAAGCTTACAATAAAAATAAGATTAATCAAAAGTAAAAAAACAGTTAAAAACACCAACAAAATTTAATATTAAATTAATATCGAAAAAAGAGGTTATCAAAATAATGTTAAAGTTTACTTTTGTAGTTAACAGAGTTTTGTACTTAACAGAGGACAAGAAAAAAAGACTCTTGACATTAGAAATTGATATTTGGAAGAGATAGGCCAGGATTTTAAGGATAGAACACATATATAAAATCCAGATGAGAGAAGAAAATTAGTGATAAAGGATATTGCATATTATGAGTGATAAAGCATAATGGAAGTAATGGGAAAAAGTAAACTAAAATGGTATGGCCAATTGAAAATAATGTATCCAAACCTAATGATTATGGAAATGCGAGCAGATGGAAGATGAAAAAGAGGAGACAACGCAAAAAATGGATAGATAAAATATAAGAATGGCTGAAGGAAGAGGAGACGAAAGACAGGAAGGTGTAGAGAAAGAGGCTTGAAGAAAACTTTGGCTGAAGGAAACTTCAGACATCAAGAAATACATAATCAAAAATATAATATTATTAATATAATATTTTTTATTGGAAAATGTTCATGGCACCCCAAGGAAACAACCGCGGCGTACAGTCTGGGAACCACTGGTGTATTAGAACAGGAAAATACTCGTATTGCAAAATAACGCAGCTCTGCTCTGCATCTCAATGTGCGCCCGGCTTAATAATCTCTTGATATGTTGTTATTGAAAATTTTACCATTTTCTGCCTATGTTCTCTTATGAAGACCTGAAAACCGGGTAGAAAGGTTGGATCACTATTATGATACGTAAAATCCGCTTGTTCGTGTTAATCTTTCTGACTGCACTCCCTGCAATTTTCATTTCACAAATCGCAAACACGAGTTTCTTCTTCCCCCCCCCCCATCTTCCTTTCAGTATGGGGGTGCTTCAAGACATTTGTGCTATGCGAACTCGAATTTCGATTAGTAGAAATCATGTTTCGGTCCAGCAAAAGTATATGAAAAATCAATTGATATAACCTAATGCATTCGAAATATTCCAATGAAATTAGAAATTTTGATTACATTTAATATTTTTTAACGATGCCTTGAAAAATGGCGTTTCGTCCTGCTGGGCGTGGTTGAATTATGTCATTATGTTGACAGAGTCACTCATTCATGGGATACAAATCTGACAGCAAACTTACAAGCCTGATTGACTGCTCATTGTTAATTCAGATTTGTCATGATAACTGTGATTTATTTTTTAACGGTTCGCTTACTCCTGACTAAACCCTGCTTGCAAGCTTTATTCGATCCTAGGTACAATAAATTCGTATAATTATGAATTTGAATTCATTCTAAATGTCTTGGAATTACTAAATTCATGTGATATACACATTTACGTTATTATTTTTGTTCTATCTTTTTACATTATGTTTGCACACAGATCGAATTAATAGTTAAAAACAATTGTTTAAAATTAAAAAATTTATTTGTTCGTTTTGGGTACTCTTGTCCTCCTCTTCAACATCTATAATTGAATATAAACGAAAGATTCAAATTCTTTACATTATTCTAAACGTTCCATGAACCAGTCACTTGAGTTATATTAGTTATATTTATATTAACCATATATAGTTATATTAACCATACGTAAATTTATGTAAATAATAAGCCCCGATAATCTTGGGAAACTCTTTACATAAAATAAAAATGAAACAAAAGTAAAATAGAACTTTGTTATCAAAGAATTATAAAATAAAACTGAACACTATAATTTCTAATAATTATTATTACTTATGGATTAGACTGGCAACGTGTAACCTACTTTGTTTCTTTCTGTGATAACTATCGCATATATTCGCTCGTTTCTAGTCAATTTTGTTTATTTTGAGAGAGGAAATTTTTATTATTTAAAGATTCACAAAATAAATGATTCTTTTGTTCTTTTCTTTATTGAACTATTTTCTTCTTCTTCTTGTCTATTATAATTATTTCTGAGGCATAATAGTTATTTTCATAGAAAGTTTCTTTCTGTTTTTACATGTTATTTTCATCTGCGATTATAACTGTTCTTTATTATATTTTTTTTTTATTTTGTTTCCTTTTCCTTTTAGATTTAGTAGCGGCCTGTTCAAAAAGAATAAGACACATTAACTGATGTTTTGAATAGCATTAGAGAATTTTCGCAACCTCACTAATTTTAATTTTTTTTTTGTTGTAATTAATGAAATATAATATAAATTTAATATATTAACGCTTTAGAGTTTCAGTATTACTTTATTTCCTTTATTATAAGGCAGGGATTCCTAAACTTTTTTGTACCACGCCCCCCTTATGAAATAAAAGCCTACCAAGCCCCCCAAACACAATTAATTGTACGGAAATATGTTTAAAAAAAAATTACATATTTGTCAATGAAATATTCTTTATAATTTTATAGTGTACTAAAATTTCAACTAAGTGATTTTTTTGATTTTTTTAACTGGTCTCGCCCCCCCCCCAATTATGGGAACCTCTGGAATAAGCAATTCCAGCACTAAGCAGTCATTAGAATTTAATTTTTAACCTCTTAGCATAATCACGAACAAGAAACTAGGCATTATCAATGCCAGGTTATGCAGGCCGGCGAGTAATAATCACGCTGCCGGTCTTTTACGTAAGTACCTAATTATCAATTGGATAAGCGAGCAAATCTGATGAAAAAAAGAATGCATGCTTATTGGTAAGCTTAATTTTAATATTCATTTGAACTTTTAACGGTGAAAATTCTTAATGGATTTTTAATTATTATTGAAATAAATTGACATTATTAAAGAAATCAATTTTATTAAAATTGAAATGAAAAAGTTCAAAAATAATTCCTAAGAATAAAACTGAGTTTGCAGGGGTTGGAAGACAGAGAGGAAGGAAATTTCAAGAGATAAAAAACATACTACTGCGCTGAAAGAGAACAGTCCTTCTCCGGGGTCCATTTTGAAGACCTCACCCGAGGTTGCGTTAAACTAACGCATCTCGGCAAAAATGAAAGGTAAGAGAACCTTTGATCATGTGGCAACTAATGAGTTCCCACCAATAGACAGAATTAGCTGTGAACAAAATACTGAGAAACCACAAGTTATCCTGACAGAAAATCAACAAAATACCGAGAAATCACAAGTTAACCTGTCACAAAATCAGCACCCCAGTAACACAACATATGCCCAAATAATTACAAATCAGAAACCATCCAATCGTGAATACGCAATAGTTCTCCAAACTATAAAAGGTATTAAACAGAAACAATATGTTGAGAAAATAGCCGACCTTGTAGAACCACTATCCATTAAATTCGCGTCACGTATATCAAACAACCGATTCTGTATTCACCTTTCAAGTAAGGAACAGGTAGACAGACTTTTATCCAAACATAAGACCATTACCATAGACGAAAACGTTATCCCTATCCGACGCTTATTGAACGTAGCTAAACGTATAATAATATCTAACGCTTGCCCCAGTATCCCAAACAACATAATAGAAAACGAGCTGAATAAAATGGGAATCAAATTACTTTCGACCATCTCATTCTTAAAAGCAGGTTATCAAAACCCAAAAACAAGCCACATACTAAGCTTTAAAAGGCAAGTATTTATTAACCCAGAGGATTTAGGGCTACTAAAATCTTCAATTGTTATTAACAATGAAGGTGTTCCACACCGTATTTTTCTAGCGGAAGATATCTTAATATGTTATTTATGTAGAAAACCGGGACACTATGCTGCTAATTGTCCTGAATCAGACGCAGTCGACGAATATATAACCCAAAACAATACGATAAAACAAAACAATACAATACAACAAAACATTACATTACAACATAACAGCCGAACACAACAAATTGAAACAGTACAAGAAAACAATACAATGCAACAAAAAAATATAGTACAACAAATAGATACTACACAAGAAAACAATATTGTACAAGAAAACAATATTGCACATCAAAAAAACAATAAAATAAATCACATAAAAATTGTCGAACTTCAAAATGATTCTATAATCTTAGAAGACCCAAGAAACAATGAAATCAACAAAAATGATGAGCTAACTAGCAAAACTATAGAACCTATAACGAAGAAAGGACCTGCCCTTGAACGTGCTGAAGAAATAAGCAATAAAGAAAAACACACTGAAGAAACTAAAAGAAAGAGCACCAATCCAATCATAAGTAAGAATCACCCATCTACTACCAAAACCACCGTAACAAAACCAGAAACACTTAAAAAACCGAACAACTTTAAACCATCAGAAAATAATGTAACAGCATTGTTAAAAATCGATAAAGCAACCAAAAAAACAAATAAACAACAACCAAAAACAAACCCTGCTACAGAAAACATCTTAGAACCAATCCGAGGTTTAATACTGAATAACGACTACCCTCTCAGCTTCAATGAGATATGTATTCTATATGATACCATAAAAATTGAAAAACTCTCTGAAAGTACATTAGACTTAATCGAACAATTCACGGAAGATAAACAAGGACTAAAAAAGATGCTTATGGACATTAAAGGATCAATCACCAACAGAAGTATCAAGATTTGGAGCACCAAAATTCTGAAGTTAATTCAAGAGAAAGAATCTAAAAAAAACATATGTAACAAAATCACTTTGGAAACATCTTCCTCGAATGAATCTACATCCAAAAACGATAATATTACTCATGGTGAAAACAATCCAATGGAATTGTAACGGGTTCTTCCGTCACCTACCATATCTCCAAAAACTGGTAGCTGAAGAGAACCCAATTTGCTGCTGCCTACAGGAAACACACCTAAATGAAAAACAAATAGTGAAAATGAAATCGTACCAAATTTATAGAAAAGATAGAAAAGCAGAAAGAACGTGGGGAGGAGTGGCAACATTAGTCTCCGATAATATTCATAGTAAAGAACTGAAACTACAAACACGATTTGAGGCATTAGCAGTCAAGCTATACCTCAAAGACCCACTAACAATATGTAACATTTACATACCACCCTCAGAGATATTTTCCACTGAAGACATTGAGAACATTACAAAGCAGCTGCCAAGACCTTTTCTCTTATTGGGAGACTTTAACGCTCACAACACGTTATGGGGTTCCCCACTTCCAGATACAAACCATAGAGGGAGAAAAATTATTAAATTTCTCGAAGAAAATACATCGACAATACTACTAAACACAGGTAGGAAAACACACTTAAGTTCTAAAAATAATAGTCTTTCAGCTATAGACCTAAGTTTTTGTGACGCCAGGTATGCACCACTAGTCCAAAACTGGACCACAAAAAGCCACCTATACGGAAGCGACCACTTCCCAATAATTATAGAGTCATCAGATAAAATTAATGACTTACCATTTAAAACCATATGGAAATATAAAAATGCAGACTGGGAAATGTTTGAAAAAAGGATTAGCGAGGAACTAAAAACGATACCTAATTTCCTGAACATAAATGAAAGAACAGATTTTTTTAGCATAACAGTTCTTAAGGTAGCTAAAGAAGCGATTCCGACTGTTAATAGCAACCCTAATCGCAAAAACGTCCCATGGTGGAACAAAGATTGCAGTGATGCGATAAAAGCAAAGAAGAGGGCGTTAAATCGATTCAGAAGGAGTAGAACTCTCCAAGACGCGGTAGAATTCAAAAGACTAAGAGCTATTGCTAATAGAATAATAAAAATTAGCAAGAAGAAGTCTTGGGAACAGTTCATATCATCTCTAAACAGCAGCACTCCGATAGATGAAGTATGGAAAAGAATCCGAAGCATCAGAGGAGTTAGAAAGAAACAAAACATCTCAGGACTAGAATTGGACAACAAAATTATTACTAGCCCCGAAGACATAGCTGAAAATTTAGCTAAATACTTCAAGGAAGTCTCTTCTTCGCTCCACCAAAGAACCATAGTAACTCAGCCTAAAAACCATCCAGTCACGAGTGAACTCCCAGGATGCAGCGAACCATTGAGTTTGGCAGAACTCAAGTTTTCTATAGATAGATACAAAGGACGAACGGCACCTGGCCTAGACGGCATTACAGGTGAATTCCTCAAAAAATTGCCAGAAGAAGGGAATATATGCCTACTGCAAATATTTAACGAAATCTGGAATAGTGGAGAATTTCCATCCAGCTGGAAAAAATCAATCATAATACCAATACCAAAAAAAGAAAATGGCGCACATCCGAAACATTACAGACCCATTTCATTACTCTCATGCGTATCAAAGACGTTAGAAAGGATGGTGAACAGAAGACTTATCGATGCTCTAGAAAGGAAACATGCCCTCTCCCCTCATCAATTCGGCTTCAGGGCCCAACGCTCAACAACAGACTCTTTATTATCATTAAACTTAGAAGTAGAAGAGGCTTTTTCAAACAAAGAGCACTTAATTGCAGTGTTTTTAGACTTGGAAAAAGCCTATGACAGAATGGTAAGAGAGCGCGTTTTAGGAATTTTAGAGGAATTGGGAATAAATGGAAATATGTGGGTTTACTTAAAAAATTTCCTATCAGAAAGGAAATTTTGTGTGCGAGTAGCGAATACGTTATCTTCAGATTACGTCTTGGAAAATGGTACTCCGCAAGGATCACCACTCAGTGCGACTCTATTCCTTATAGCTATAAATGGGATCACGTCCACTATCACGAACCCTGTTAAGTGCTTTCTTTTCGCCGATGACATTATCGTATTATGTCGAAGTAAATCCCTTGCATTCGTACAATGGAAGCTGCAAAACGCGATCGATAAAGTAATGGGTGAATGAAGCCGGATTCAAAATTTCAGCACCAAAAACAAAATGCATGCATTTCTGCCGAAAACGGATCTGCCAACATAACCCCCAAATCACGTTAGAAGGAACCATTATCGAGTACGTAGAAAAATATGTTTATCTGGGAATGGTACTTGATAAAAGGCTATGTTGGATTCAACATATAAAACATTTGAGAGAAGAGTGCATGAAAAGAACAGGGATTCTAAAATGCATCTCACATTCAGAATGGGGTGCAGACAGAAACACTTTGATAAAGATATACAACAGTATAATAAGAAGCAAAATTGAGTATGGTGCTCCAATATACAGTACGGCGAAAAAAACCGCATTAAGGATGTTGGATTCACTACACAATGCTGCTCTAAGGATATGTACAGGAGCCTATCGAACTTCACCAGTTGAAAGTTTATATATTGAGTCTGGTGAATCATCCCTGGACATGCGGCGAGAGTACCTTTCACTGAAATATATTTCAAAATTGAAAACGTATCCTCAGCATCCCTTACATAGAATCTTATTCGAAGAGGACTCGGAACTGCTCGGTCTTCGAAATATTAGAGGCAGCAATTTCACAGGAACGGTAAAAACGTTTCTAGAACACACAAATCTAGATCTGAATATAAGACCCGTACCAAACTTAAAAATTCCAGGATGGGAGAACAAAAGACTGATTATTGACATATCAATGAAAAAATATTCGGGGGAATGCCATATAGTTATACAAAAGACATTCTTGCAGCTCCTAGAGAAATACAATGGGTTTGAAGAACTGTACACTGACGCCTCCAAAACTGAAAATAATGTTGGCTGCGCGGTTCACACTCTACAAAATCGACGCTTATATAACTTACCTGGAACATGCTCTATCTTCACCGGAGAGGCTATAGCAATTATAAAAGCTCTTCAATGGATAGCGGAATCAGGAACGAACAAATCGGCGATCATAACGGACTCCCTAAGCGTCTTAGCGGCGATCAGCAATCGGAACCCAAGTAGCTCTCTTATTCGAGAAATCATCAATATGTGGTGGGAGCTTGAGCTGATGGGAAAGCAAATAGTGTTCATCTGGATACCATTCCACAAAGGAATTAAGGGAAACGAAGAAGCCGACCAGGCCGCAAATATGGCTAGATTAGATGTAACCGAGAACGTAGAAGTAACAATACTAAAAGAAGTAACAAAAGAGGACTGGTTACACCAACTGAAAAAAAACCAAAACAAAATTTGGGAGTTGAGGTGGAAGAGCGAACACTCCAAATTATCTGAAATAAAATTGGATTGCAAAAAGTGGAATACAAGCTCGAGAAACTCGAGAAGAGAAGAAGTCGTATTGTGTCGCATCAGAATTGGCCACTGCGCGTTCACACACGGATACCTTCTCCGAGGACTCGAAGCACCCACATGTCAGGAATGCAATAATGTACCCCAAACGGTGAAACACCTTTTACTCCATTGCTCTAAGTATAATGAACTGAGGAAGAAGCTTAATATGGAAACAACATTAAATGAGCTGTTAAAAGATGAGGAAAACAAAATAGACATTCTGTTTAAATACCTAAAAGAAATTTCGTACTATAGCAGAATATAAGTGAACGCATCGCCAATGACCCTGTAGGGTAGAGGCGAGAAACAAGGAAAAAAAAAAAAAAAAAAAAAAAAATTGCAACCAAGGAAATGTTTTCATTTCCGATGTTTTGGCAAACATTTGTCCATAGGTTTAGAGTAAATCTGTAAGAATTGTGAATAAGAGCGTAAGTCGACGCTTAGGTGTTAGGAGTACGGTCCGTAAGTGCCAAACTCATAGGACCAACGGGGAGGGCATCTTTGGTCTGTGTATTCATTTTTTGAATGCGAAATTTTGATTTTATAGAGTAGTTTAAACTTAAAAATCGCTCTCATGAAAATCTACTAAAATCGACTTACGTACATATTCATAATTGTTACAAAAATATTCGAGGGCTTGTCAGCCACATTGAGACTATAGGAGCCCCAGATTCTAACTTCTTACCATAGATATTTTTAGGCACTTTTTTCATTTTAGATGTGCGTCACCTGTATGAATTTTCTTGCGAACGCTTATTCTTTTCCAACGTTTGCGACTTTTTTTTTTTCACCCTTTTTGTTTTCCTAATTCATACATTTTTTTTCCTTTTACGAATCTGCGTAATAGAGAACACTTATACCCATTTGCCAAAACGCCCTTGCAACACTTTCACCTTGGCCCCCATCCACCGAGCGCTCATCGCTCCTGTTTCGTGAGACGTGACAAAAGACGATGACGGACGAAGTCTTTGACTGATTAACCGATGATAAACGAGCCGAGCTCCCATCCAAGTACTTGATGCCCAGGGACGAAACATGAATATTCTCCCTAATGACATCTTTGCTAAATTTTTCTGGACAGCTTTGGAGCCTTGTCCCGAATCATCATTTCGCGATGATTTTCAAATCTGTTCTTTAACGCCTGTCGGAAGAGTGCGATTATGGGAGGTGAATAGCACAGTCTTGGTAGCTACCTCAAGTACAGGGGCACGTTCGTACACATTTTCGCGAATGACGCATTACTTTCTATACAAATTGGTGATTCGCCTCTTTGACAATTGATTCAGAACCATATAAGCCATTGATAAATTCGGATAATATAATTTGTCGAAGGACCCGATTAAACCGGAAGCGATGATCAACCCTGATACAAAAGATAATACATTGTCCACCAAGTGATGGACTACGGTATCACTGATAAATAATAATATAGTTCTTTATTTTTAATATATTTACAATATATAACAAATAACTAAAGGCATGAAATGTATAAAATAAATTTAGGGTAACTGCACCAATAGTTGACAGTTTAAGAAAAAAAAATTATATTGTTGACACTGTTTACCAATATATTGAAGCTAGGATAATCTTTGTTATGAATTTAGTTAGGCCAAATCCCTTTAGAAAACTAGGAATCCAATATCCTATGGTCTGCATTTACGGTTTTTATAAAAAATACTTTCTTAGAAACTTCTAAAATGAACCAATAGTTGACACATCAAAATGTAAAGGTTTGGAAAGTTGACACTTATGGTTTTAAAGTTGACACATTCATTAATTTTTGATTTTCTATGATTTTTAATAGGTAATAAGGCCTGCAATAAAAGTTAATATCTTTTTTATTTATATACTGGTAAATTAGCAATGGAAACAAAATAAAATTTCCACAATTTAATTATTTTATACAAAAAAGCTTAAATGAGCCAAAAAACTAAGAAACATATTTAAACGAAAAATGAGATCATCCAGTTAAGTATGATAAATTGATTTTAGTAATGGCAGGAAGTTTCGTTTTTTAATGTTTCGTTTGTACAATTTTAGACTCTCCAATGATGAACTTCACTCTTTACTTGAATGATGAACTTCTCTTGACCATCTTTAATTGTCTAAAAGAGCACTCTTTTAGACAATTAAAGATGGTCACATTCATTGGTTGGATGAAATGTGTAGCATTTTCATAGAGTAAGACTAAAGCAAGTATCACATGCTCTTTGCAGAATTGGGAAGTGGGGAGAGTCCCTTCAGGAATAAGATTATTGGCAATGCAATTTTGCTCTCAATGATCCATGGATAGAGCACACTAGCTATAAATTAATAAAATAAGACATCTGTCATCCAGGCAGACTCAGACTTCCATAACCCACTCCCAGATGGAACACTGCTGATTTTGGCGGTGAGCTGAAATCGATGTCAACTATTGGAATTAAGGATTAATTTCTGTTCTAATAGTTGACACCTACATTTAAGCCGTAAAACATTGTATAAATATATTAAAAAGGATATCAAATGATTCTCGTGAACTTAACGAATACCATAAAAGTAATTAAAACATAATTGAAATCAAATAAAGCAACTAAAAAGCTTATTTAACTTGACTTCCACCTTAATGAAACAGGGTAGCAGAAACCAAGTTTTCAGGCCACTAGAAAATTCGCCATTATAACGTCTCATAAATAAGCTTCAGTTTTCATCCAACTAATGTCGATGGCAGCAAAGCTAACTAGTATAACTTGACAAATTACCACCGAATTTTGTACCACAATAATCAACCCTGAATCTTATTGTTCACACTTTTTGTACAAAATGTCAACTATTGGAGCACTGTCAACTTATGGTACAGTTACCCTAGTTACATTTTTTTTTTCTTTCACAACAAAATACGGTTAAATAGCTATACTGTAACACCAATGTGGGTTTAAATAATTTCATTGACGTAAAATTACAATACGAAAATGTCAAACTAGCAATTAAAGCTTAAATTAGTAGGAACGTTACAAAACAGAAACTACCAGTGACAGAACAGTGACTCAAAAGTAACCTCATGCTTCGATGTTCAAGGCAAGAATAAGACACTCCGAAATATGTGATCACGTACTAATACATGACTGCAACGGTTACATTTTGCTTTTTTAATCATTATACTTTTTTTCTACATAGGGTTTTCATATCAAATAAAAATTATTCTACATAAGTAAAGAATTTGATTTTTTAGGTCCCTTATTCTTATAAAATAAAAATCAACCCTATTCTCGAATTTAAAATTTTATTTAATTTAAAATTTAGAACTTTTCATTCCATGGGGTATTCATATCTATACGTTTACACAGGCTTCATTTCTTGGGTAATAAAACGACACATGGGGTATTTGTGTAGGATTTGCAAAAGTCTTTTTTACTTTCGCTGAGTGCTAATGCATCATTGATGAGGTAATAAAAAAAAAAATAATAAATAAAAATCTCAATATAACCTGGGCGTGATCAGGTACACATTAAAATTAATTTATTCCAACCTTAATTCAGCTCATTGGCCTAGCACTCAATAACTAGGATAGCGTATGTGGGACGAACTCACTACGAGCTGGAATGCTGTGATATTTTATTCATTGAGATCTTCGAGATACCGAAGGGTTGCGCTACTAGAGCGAGCTTTCTATTGATTTTTTCTGGAACGTTATTCATAATATCTATGCCGATAAATAGAAGTCCCTAGCAACCATCATTCGATTTTAAACGGACTCGTGAGATTTTTTTTTTTTTTTTTCAATTCGACTTTTTACTTCACTTACCTGTATATGAAGAGTAAAAGAAAGTATTGCGATCGTGAAAATTGTCTTCTTTATTTCAACGAAAATACGCGTTTCAGGGTACATTGACTGCAAATAACCAAGTCTCGCGAAATGGTCTGTTTGTGTGCGTGTGTGTTTGAGACAGCAAAGATTTAATCAAAATGGAGTAAAACGAGGGAGCACTTATTTAAATAATTTTATCACAATTTAGGTTTTTTTACGATTATCTCAAAACCGTCTCAAACGATTTTGATTATACTCGTCACATTTAATGAGAATTTAGTTTTGTTTAATATGAGATAGGTTTTTAGGTTATCACAGAAACAATGTGATAGGGCGTAAATGGCAAAGGAAAAATCTTTCCAATAAAGTACTTTCACTTTTGTTTATTTGGAGTAAATAACAGCCACTTCCCTTTAGTCATTTCAATTTTAACAAGAAATGGGTAAATAAAAAATATGAAAGGATTTCATAATCAAATAAATGAGAGGAAAAACACGATTTCCGAAAACAAAAATTTTTAATTTCCGGTAATATGAGTAATAATTTATTTGTATAATATATCGTTTGAAAGCTTAGAATTTAAGAAATAACAAAAGTTAGTTTATAAAGTGGTAGAAGGTCACTGAAACGAAATATTGAAGTAGCAAGAAAATAATAATTTATACTTTCAAATTATTTAACGGTGTTATTTAACGGTTTTTATGGCAAGTACTGATACAGTAGCTAGCAAATGTCTAAGTAAAATTAAATCAATTGACATTTAAAAAGTTACACGTTGAGAAAATATTTAATATGGATTTGAAAGAGTTAATTTTTTTTTTAATTTTTTAATGCCTGTACTTTATTTTATACAAATTATGGAAGTTTTCGTTCAATGAATTAAAATAAAATAAAAGAACAATAACAAAAAATATCGAAGAAATACAAACGTTTCTTCAATGTTCAGAACACATTAACTATATATATAATTTACTAGTATAATATCAAAATCAAATACTGGGTTTAATAAAGTACAATATAGTTACTGTATTTATAAAAAAAAAAAAAAAAAAATACACAAAATCATGGACAAGTTGCGTTAAAGTTTGTCACAAATTTTTTTTACTGAAGAAAAGAATGAAAAAAATGTTCAACGCATTCACGCCGGCGTGTAGCACCGGTGGCTCACACTTGACCCCCTCATCGGGCGGGTTGTACCACCAGGAGAACAGTTATTCGATTTCAGGTGACATTGCAGCCAAAGTGTTAAGAAAGTAGAAATAATTTCTATATAGCTGAAAATTAAAATAATGAAAATTCATTTATTTTCATATTCATTTGTATTTATTTATATTTATATTCATATACTTATAAACGTATAAACATTTATTTTTTAATAACAATTATAATTAATATCGTATTATAAACATAACTAGTAGGATAGTATTTTTTATTGTTTATTTTATTATTGTTGGATTGCTAATACTGCATAATGAGCCGCCAATGTGAATTACAGCCCCGGCGCGAACGTGTTAATTCACTTTTAAAAACATATACCGGTAAAAAAAAAATCAGAACAGAAAATATTAACTGAAAAAGATGACAGGGGTGACTGGTAGCCAGGATGTGGAATAACTGGTTAAATACTCGCCTGATAGCTGTTATTATGCTGGCAATAGGAAAATCTCAGAAATAAAGGAGACAACTCAAATTATGGAATCACAGGATGCAACATCCGGTGCGTAGGATTAGTTTTAATTCACTTGGGAGTGACGCATCACCCCTGTAACTGTTCCAGGTTTAATATTTAAATTTCACGTTATAAAATACGATACAAGTACCATTAGAGAAGTTTTTCTCGACTATAATACCATCCAAAGTTGTGCAAGTTCAACCTTGATATGCCAAGAAGCACCCTCATTATTATTAGAGCCTCATTGAATATGTCTGTAGTGGTCATAAGAGCTCTTTGTGTTACGTCACTTGCTTTTGGGTTAAGAGCCTGGAACACACACTAACACAAGAGTCAAATTCTCATAAGTCATCTCAGAATTACGAAATAGTGCCGTGTCTTAACACTGAAGGAGAAAGTGGAAGGAAGGTAACAAGGTGGGCAAACTTCTTGTTTGGTGCCCTGATGCGCAACCCTAGCTCCGGTGATTAATAACATTGATAAGGACGGTTAACTAAAAAAAATAAAAAATTAACTAAAAAACCCAGACTCTCTAATCCGGACAAGTTTTAGAGAAAAACAAAATTTCGCCTAGAGTTTATTTATAGGGCACAGGCGTTTATACAACACTGCCATTTGTTTAGGTACATTGTACAGAATGGAAGAGAAACATTAATAAAATCAAGTTTTTTATTTTGACACTTGAGGCCTTCTATGTTGGATAAACCTGTCCCTGTTTTCTTTAAAGATTTCTTTATTGACAAATGGTTACAAAGCGACAATAACGGAGATAATAAAGTAATCTGTCGTAGACGGTAAAATGATTGCCTCATGCGGCTTACAGAAAATGAAAACGAAGAGGATTCAAACAGTGTTATGACCCACCACACAGAAGCAGTAACAAACACAGACGGATTGACGATTTATTTCGAGAGGCAACCCATTCAACTTCTTCAAACGAGCTTCTGATATTAAAAACGATGCGATTACCGAAAAATGAGACAGCAAATGCTTGGTTATTACCGACAAGGTTGTACCTACATGCTGTAAAGTATATGTCTAAGTATTTTTTGTGGAAGTGAGTTGATAATAATTTGTAAACACGATCAAATATGTTTTAGGTTCTAGTAAATATTCTTTTTTTATAAATTTTCCTCAATCTCTGGATAAACCGGGGTTTCGTTGGCTGGGATCTATCCCGGTTTCCGTTGATCTGGATGAAAGAGGTACTTTTCTTCATGCTATTCCGAATTCAATGAAATGTTGAACCACGTGCAATAATATCGCACTTTCAATTATAAATTTGCCGCCTCACTTCATAAAAACTTGTAACCGTATTTTAATGACGATTTGATAATAACAGCTCATTTGGAAAGCTGAATTGGACCCACTGAAGAATACAAACTTAGAGGATTAGGCATTTTTTAAAAATATTCCACACGGTATCCATGTGTTAGTGTTTTTTACGAATAAGAATATAAGTAATTTGAAAAACATTAATCTTGAGGTTGTACTGTTGCAAGGATAATTATGTCGATAATATCTTCTTTTTGCAATGTCTGGTGCAACTTGGAAACTGCAAGAAATGCATTAATGACATCTCGGACGGAAGGGAAGTACTTGGAAATTATGAAAGAGTGTTATAACATTTGCGAGTCCGACCATTAACTTAAAAACTTTATAAGCACTGTAAAGAAATAAAAAAAAAAAAGACAAGATTCCTTTATTCATATTTACTTTAAAGGGGCATCTGATAGTGGTATGCGGTTAATAAAAATATAACATACTGAATGAATGAAATTTATTTTATTTATTGGAGTTAACGTTTCGATCCACATTGCTGCTCGTCATTGAAGAGGGCTTTCAGACTATTCTCTAGTCCTACAGAGTCTTGATGAAGAATAGTAGACGAAAAAGCAAAGTAACTCGATAAGTTGGCATTCAATAAATGAAATGTGATACATTTAGTTGTGTATTCATCAAAATTGCTCATAAGTTGGAATTAAACAATACTGCTATCATTACTATCGTATAAGAAAATAGTATTTCTTATGCCCTCCAATGTATGAACATTCATCTGTAAAACCGCTTATTATAATCTTTTGAATAATTTTTGGGACATCAGTTCGGAAAGGATGTTTTATTAAATTCATTTAATATAAAGTTAATTTGAACAATACAAAAGAAATACAGATAATAGATATTTTGAAGCGTTTTCTATTTTCTTTTTTCTGCTGTATATTTTTAAAAGCTGACGAAAAGTATGTCGCAATTTGTTTGCGCATATCAGATTTTGCCTGAAGTAGTGAGACGTTTGTTTGTTTATCTGCATTTTAGAAACTAGAGTTGTATATTTAGGAATTTTCCTATATATTTATATGTTTTGTTTGTGTTCTCTTTAACACCATAAAGATACGACTTTATTGAAATACATGTTTCATGCCTTTATAGATCATTTAACATACCATATATCGTAAGTTCGCCGAACTAAACTTATAATAATGTGAAAATTGTTCTATTTTACAGAGTACTAATTTGTTTAACAGAATATAGTTTTTAAAATGAAACGAATAAATTTAAAATATCTAAATAATACTTGGCAACAATAAGCACAACTTTGAGGAGGTCCTTCTATTGTTAGTCATTTGATCGAAATCAGTTTCTTTTATAAATTAAGCAATTATGTCTTGAATTCAGTAACTTAAAAGAGTGTGTTCTGTCTTAGACCAGTTTCCATATTTTATCATAAAACTTAGTATTAATTTTTATCTTTGTCGGTCATATAATCTAATGTCGTAAAATATGTGTCTGAAATCGTGTATTTGTCCATCTTCATCACATGTGTCAGATTGTATGATATTAAATCGTTTTAAATAGTGGTTTTTGTTTATATTTATTCTGTGAATTTTTATAATTGTTTAGTGTTATTTGTTTGATGTATTTTGGTATATTTAGAGGAAACTTTTCACATTCACATTGGATTCAACCTCTAAACCTATTCTTTGGTGACGAGGCTCTTGATATAGGATATTTGAGCCTTGCTGTATGAGTGCAACATACTTATAGTGCATACATTTGCACAAATATATGCACTAATTATATGTATATAATTAGTAAATACTTTTATTGCAAAATACATTTTAAAATAAATTAATTTATTTAAATATATTTTTTATATTTAAAGTAGTAAAAAATCTTACAGCCTACTCCAAGATTATAAAAAAAATAAACTAATATAATTCATTAATATTATTAAGTAAAAAATATGAATATAAAATTTCATTCTTTTTATATTATATGCCTTTGATGATGTACACGGTACCGAATATGTAACTAAGTAATTAAATAAAATTTTATTTATTATCAAATAATCATTTGATATTATTATCAAATTAAAATACAAATATAATGATGCTACGAGTATATTGATTATGATATTAGAAAATATAAATTGCTTGATTATACGAACCTATAGATGATTTTAACTATAGGAAAATATCATAAAAGTTTGAATATTATTATAGTAAATATTATTTTTAAAAACATAGAAAGTTATATATATATATATATATATATTGTTACGGGCTTCGGGTTCGATAAAATATAACAATTAACACTAGGACAATAATTTATTAATCAATACTCACAAGGGTAATTACTGCCTTATTATCAGATACAAACCAGGCTGTGTATGCAGACTCTAATTACTTATAACTAACCGCACGGGTTAAAACAAGAGTCTTTACTACGACATACACTATCACCACAATAACTTATCACAATAAGGCTTACCACTTATCACACTATCTTATCACTGTTCACTACGAAGTCCACACCACGGGTGTTGCCAAACAACTCCGCTGAGGCCTGTTAGAGCCGATATTTATTAGTCTTGGATAGATTCTAGAAGGTTCGGGGTTCATCCAGAACAAAGTCTTTGATCTTCCCCGACAGCCAGTGCGGCACCGAACAACGGACGTATTGTTCACCAAAGGCGCTTTGTCTACTACCGCTGACCGCAACACTACCCCCTCCTTAATGCTGATCTGTCCCAGATCAGGTCGTGAATGGGGTGTAATAGGCTCAGGTGTTTTCTCCTCTTCAGCTTCCAGCAGGACTTTTCCTGTTTCCTGACCGAGTGTTAGAAGCACAGCGAGTTTCTTGAAACTACCAGGCGAAGCTACCTTCAACGAAAGGACACTGGCCGGTGCAACAGAGTCGAGCTCCACAATGCCAAACGCATTTGACATTACACAAACACCAGAAGTTGGGTCCGGGACCTGGCTTGGATCAATCCTTACAACACTTGCTTTGGAAACCAGCACCTGTTGGTTGTGAGGGTCTAGACCAATGCTCTGCTCAACTAAGATTCCGTTAACAGCACCATGAGCAGCTGATGGTTTGCTCTCATCACCATTCGATTCGAGTCCTACTACCGCTGTTGGACTTTCTGTAGTCCCATGGGTAATATTGGGCTTAGGAGGAGGCCGTCCAGGTCCTCGAATGATGCCACTCACTGTCACTTCATTGTCAGTTTCTCTCTCCAATTTCAATTTCTCTGCTAAGGGGTCATCATCCTCATCAGAATCAGTAACATGCGTTCTCCTGTTTAACATTTCAAGTTCAGCATCATCAGGCTTCATAGACCCACACCAAGCCTTTCCCTGATTCAAGGTTCTTTGCTTGCTGTACCTGATTAGCCGACCACTGATTGAAAAGGTTCCAGAGTTTGTCACTTGATCGTTTCCAGCCCTCCCCGATATGGCAGTCCTATGTTCATTCAAAGACCGCTTGGCCAAACTCTTCTCAAATGCTCCAAACAGACGCCGACAAGCCTCCAAGCTTCCAGCCGGCTCCCAGCCACTCTGTTCAGAAGGGCATCCCTCCCATCCAAGGGTGTATCCGGCCCTCCTCGATACGGCTGACCTCTGTCCATTCAAAGACCGCCTGGCCAAACTCTCCTCAAATGCTCCAAGCAGACGCCGACAAGCCTCCAAGCTTCCAGCCGGCTCCCAGCCACTCTGTTCAGAAGGGCATCCCTCCCATCCAAGGGTGTATCCGGCCCTCCTCGATACGGCTGACCTCTGTCCATTCAAAGACCGCTCGGCCAAACTCTCCTCAAATGCTCCAAACAGACGCCGACAAGCCTCCAAGCTTCCAGCCGGCTCCCAGCCACTCTGTTCAGAAGGGCATCCCTCCCATCCAAGGGAGTATCCGTATTGCTTTTTTTCTGGATGGAACCTACGGGAAACAACAAACTCTTCTTCCTTATCTTGGGAGCTATCACCATCCTCGAGATGATCTCTCAAGTTCTCAATATCCTCCCTTCCTTTTTCAACACCAGTGGTTGACTCAACTTCCATGACTTCTCTTGTCGAATCCACCTGAACAAGCCTTCCCACTTCAACAGGCGTTTCCTCAGCGCCTTCATCGCAATCTTCCTTGTCAGGTTTAGCATACCTAAAAGTACTAGAATCCATGACAGTCTGTACAGCAGCTAACCCTGCATTTCCTATTCTTTCAGGCTTGGGTTTCATGAACTCCTCCTCGAAATGAACACCACAAGAGGATCCACACACAAGAGCATCCACCTCTCTCAATCCGCCAAGCGGGACCTTCACATCTTCAACACTCACTTGAGGATCAAGGTCGAAGGGCTCTTCTTTTTCTGCTTTATCATTAGTTTCCCCTTCACCTTTCGATTCGTTGAAATGAAACACTTCATCAACTTGCGTAGCACTAAGAACCTTCTTAACCGAAATCTTAGGAATATCACTATCAACTAACTTATTTTCTAAAGTAGTAAAAAATTCTGATAACGTAGAAAATAACTCATTTTGATTTTCTAACAACTCATTTTTCAATTTACTAAATTCTGTTTCAAAAAGAACGTGATCTGGATCCTCTCCACTACTAATTAAAGCTTCCCTGAGCCTTTGTTGCAATATAGACTTGTTCCCAGAAATATCCAAATCGCGTTCTTCTAATTCCCTTTTTAAATCTGCTACTTTCAAATCATACAATCTTAAGCCACCGGTTGACATTTTAAATATTATATACAATTATCAAAATTAAAATTAACAAATCAAAACTTAAAGACTAACAACAATAAGTTAATTATGAACTAACAACGAAAAAAAAATGAAATCTAATCCTGCACACAGTTACTAAGATTTAAATTACAAATAAAATTCTCAACACTTTAAACAATAAACTAAATTATTAAAAGGAACCAAAAAGATTAAATAAAACTCAAATATTAAATAAAATAAACAATATTCAAAATAGACCAACAAATGTTCAATAACCTAAATTACAATAATTAACTAAAATAACAAAGAGAAAAATTATTTACAACAAACTAAATAAATACGCTAATGCTAAAAATATCCCACTTCTGACACCAGTTGTTACGGGCTTCGGGTTCGATAAAATATAACAATTAACACTAGGACAATAATTTATTAATCAATACTCACAAGGGTAATTACTGCCTTATTATCAGATACAAACCAGGCTGTGTATGCAGACTCTAATTACTTATAACTAACCGCACGGGTTAAAACAAGAGTCTTTACTACGACATACACTATCACCACAATAACTTATCACAATAAGGCTTACCACTTATCACACTATCTTATCACTGTTCACTACGAAGTCCACACCACGGGTGTTGCCAAACAACTCCGCTGAGGCCTGTTAGAGCCGATATTTATTAGTCTTGGATAGATTCTAGAAGGTTCGGGGTTCATCCAGAACAAAGTCTTTGATCTTCCCCGACAGCCAGTGCGGCACCGAACAACGGACGTATTGTTCACCAAAGGCGCTTTGTCTACTACCGCTGACCGCAACACTATATATATATATATATATATATATATATATATATATATATATATATATATATTCAAGCATTATTTATTACCTGTAATGTAACCATAATAAACTAATAAACTAATATATATAAACCATAATAATACTAATAAACTGATATTTAGTACAAAAAAAGTAAAAATAATAATGACTCCTTTAGCGTGAGAAAGAATAGTTTGTAGTGTGATACAGTTGATTGACTTGTACTTCAGATAAAATGTCCTTTTTCTGCCATCTGTGGAAGAATACACGAGTTACAAAATTTTCAACTGAAACAATTTACAAATAACATATTAAGTCTTAGTTGGTACCTATTTATTCTGAATGTATTTTCTTAAACATTAAAATTACATTATTTGAAAAAAACATCTAAAAATATTTAGAAAAAAGGGTTACTTACACCTTAGAACAGTTATTTAATACGTTTTTTGGAGGGAGGCATTTTAAATAATTTTAAAGCCTTATTTAAATTCATATTCTAATGGTTCGATTAATTCCAGCTGCTTGGAAGCAAAATGGCCTCAAAAATTGTAGGCCTGCATTTGAAGTGCATAATTTGTGTAATTACCTAGCTTTAAATACCTCGTTCATGCATGACGGCTTGCTATTCTATACTGACAAACAGAATAATAAAAAAATATATATCTACGAGTGTTTTATTTATTTTTTCATGCTCTCGCTTATTGATACTATAGTTATCAAAACAGTTTTTGGCCTCCTCAGTTCAGTTTACTAGTAAAAATAATTTAGTCTGATCATGGTAGTGAAGTTCAGATTAGGCTTAAACCCCCCACAAAATAAATATCAACTTGATTTAGGAGTGAATCGACTCGACGTCCTTATCTTATTTATTTTAATAAATTAAATAATTAAAATGTATATTCCTGGTGTCTCGAGATTTAGCGAAAAATAGTGGCAGTATAATCTACAGGTGGAAATAAGATAAACATAAACTCTCTATTAGAAAGTTATAAACATGTAATGAAACATGAAGTAGATAAGAACTTTATGTAAACTTTGTAATTCTGTTGTAGAATACGGAGAGTCAAACTTGTTTGTGTTATGTCATTTATACCGTTTATTTATACCGGGAACACCTGATTTAACACCTCATGATTTTTTACTTGTTGGGAACTGTGAAAAACATGGTTTACAGTACAGAAGTGTCAGCCTAAAATTCACAAAAACGAATTAATTAAGGACATTCGAACTTTATCGAGTTCTCTAGTAGACCGATGTCAGGCTGGCATTGATATGCACGGACGACACTTCGAAATAAAATACTGAATCTTCTATTGCTAAAACACATAAATACACATAAAACATAAACATGATCGATTTTTCATATCCTAGACATATTCATAATCCAATTTTAAATATTTGATTATAACTTCCTAATAAACCATTTAGGTACAAACTGCATAAAAGATTTTTATATTTTTTCCAACTATAGATGATGTCTGTTATATCCTCGGACACGGGGGAAAATATAAAGTCAATTTAACAAGAAAAAAATAAAATAAAATAATTGTGTAACTTCCTTCTTTTTATTTTTCATTTTTTTATACATTGTCACCTTATGTATAATCTCACATTCTGTCTTATTATTGAGTCCAGAAATAACAGTCTGTATACAGTACCATCTATTTTGTTAGTTCTAAAATTTTATTTTCATATACTAGCTATTTCATGTAGCCTTTCCCTTCAAAAGCGTTGGGTTTCCCCGTAATAAACCTTTGAAGTCGGCAAACTAACCCCTTACCACTAGCTCTCACCTTATTTCGCCCTCAGTCTTTGTATTACTCTGGACTCAGAAGGTAAATATCAAATTTTATTTTATCTTGCTAACCAGCTACTTATTTAAATATTCATGTATAATGCTTACCATCTTTTATATAATTGTCAGTTTTGTAAATTATTTATTTCATTGTCGTCTCCTAGCATAGATACTTATTTGTATCTATATTACTTATAGATATTTGTTTTCTTTTAGCCCTGATGAAGATCCACAAGTTGGATCGAAACGTTGGCTTTTCAAAACAAAAAATTTTTTTTAACTGAAAATCCTGATTACGAATCAACTTATCATAAAGAACGATTGACTATTTCTCACCTCCAAAAAAAAAAATTGTAATTCGTAGGTTATTAAAAGACCAATATTTTATTAAAGTACTCAAAAATTGTTTAAAATTGAAATTTGAACCAAAAATACAAAACGGTTACTTCATATTCATCTCTGAGATTTTCTAAGATAGATCATTGCCGTTGGAAAATTTCGATACAAAAATTCTTTTAATATATACATTCCTTTGTGTAAGTGAATTACATTTATTGAATTTCAAATAAATCACAACAATAGAATAATGTATATAATTAATTTTTATAATTATAATTTTTTTTTAATAGCAAAGTTTTAAATCATTTGTGGATGTCTGATATAATAACTTTTGGTAGAGTTTTATATAAAAAAAAAAAAATAAAAAAATTGAAACTCTTAAATTATTAATATTTTTCTTATGAAACCGAACAGAATGGAAATGAGGAAATTTTATGAGAGCATACGTTCTATTATTCCTATCAAAAATTTTGTCTAGCAACATTATCAAGATCATCTGACCTCTATAATCGGCATATGAAAAGAAAAATAAACCCGTTTCATTTAAAACCTAAAATATCATATTGAAAATTTTGCGTGCTCAATGGTATAAAACTTAATTAATGTTTTATTATTCCAACGTATAACACTCTTTATATAAATATATATATATATATATATATATATATATATATATATATATATATATATATATATATATAGATATATATATACATACATTAAAGTAATATGATAATCCAACAAAGAAAAAAAATATTCAGTTACCTCCGTTATTAAATATTTGTTGAATTTACAAGGGTGCAAACACACTTCATATTTTCATTGGTGACCATAACTTGATCTTATTAGTTTTATCTTAATGAGCTGATTATCTCGCTACTTAAATTTTATCAGGTTTTTTTATAATTAAAACTTAAAATTGAATTTTGCTAAACATTCATTTCGCCTATAGCTTCATCGCGTTACAGTGATGTATTTTCTGCTATATAACTATTTTGGAGCGAGGGAAAAAATGCTTACTGTTTCTTGATTGTTTTCAGGGTTTTGGGAGAGAACATTTAGTACTAGAGTCATAATCTTGCTTTTGAGAGTGGGCAATATAGCGCCGAAATGGACTCGTTTAGGTGTTCATTTATCCCTGGAGAGCGAGCGTAGGGAGCGGGAGTCCAAAGCTGATCATGGCACTTTTTAACTAAAAAGGACGGGATGGGAGCTGGCTTATATTACGGTAACCTCCCGAACTTGGCTATGCCCAGAAGTAACGTTGAAGAAGATTTATCAAAAAATTTATTATCATTTATATGTATTATGTTAGTACTCATGAATCACTTGGAAGAAGTACGTAATTAATCCTTCGTCTTTCTTTTGTTCAGAATCCGAGAATGATGAACATTCGCGTTGATTAGAACATTAATCAAATATTAAGTTTTGCCGATCCCCTACTGCTTCTTTGCCATCCATCTATCTCTATGCATAATCACTCAAATACCTCCTCGTACCTTCCTTGGTTCAAGAAGGTCACGTTCAAGTCCTATCGGAAAGTTCTCTGGTCGTACTGATGAGTTTCACCGTCATCCTCGGTGGCTATTAAATCGACAGTTGAAGACATTGCAGAGGTATAGAAACACCATTTTGATATTTTCTCATTAAGTTTTGCACAATCGCCAGCATTAAAGCACCGTCCATAAATAATAAAAACAGCGAATCACCATGCCTTCTCCGTTTCCGGATGCCATGTTTAGGTATAACTTGAAAGAGTTACGATTGAAGGAACAGTCGTACTCCAAGGCCCATGTTTTGAAGAAGTCAAGAATCTCTTTTCTTCAACCCACATCGTCTTGGAACTAATTCATTGCCACTTCACGCTTCCTCGGTTTTTTACTCTCCATGGGGAAAGTATGGTCAACTTTATCCATGACTTCTCTATCCCTTTTGGATATTTCGCCAAAAGGTTTGTATGAATTTCTGCGTATCATTATAAAGGAGATCTTGTTTTTAAAAATTTATCTCAACCTGGTTCTAGAATTGCTGCTATTTACCAATTTACCAAAAACAATAGGAAATCATGTTCTACAGGAATAGCTTAAACTCAAATACTATTAATTTGCAATAATTCACATAGGCGTAGTAGATAGATAGATAGAAAGTACTTTTATTCAACATAAAATTTACATAGAAAAGTACTGAATAATTACAATATAAAGTATATACTGACATAGCGCGAAGGCTGTCGGCCAGGAGCGCTGAATATTCATTTATTCCTAAAATTACTAAATAAATAAATAAATTACATAAATAAGTGAAATTACGTTAAAAAAAATTATACATATAAATAAATATAAAGTTCTTATATTTAAATAATTTATTTTTTGAAGAGAAAAGATTTGGCTCCGCCGGGAGTCGAACCCGGGTCTCCTGCGTTACATGCGAGGATGCTAACCGCTACACCACAGAGCTCGGCTCAAGGCAGAGCAAATCCTTCCTCTTCACTGATACCTACTCCCCCTATCTCACAAGTTTTGCGAGTAGTAGCGGGAGGTGGACAATTTTTGTCCAATTTATGATACTTATTGACATAAGTCAATTTTTTAAATTATTTTAATTAATCCCATCTTAAATTGTGGATGACCACAAATTTTAAATTATTTTTAAATAATTTATTTTTTTGAAGAGAAAAGATTTGGCTCCGCCGGGAGTCGAACCCGGGTCTCCTGCGTTACATGCGAGGATGCTAACCGCTACACCACAGAGCTCGGCTCAAGGCAGAGCAAATCCTTCCTCTTCACTGATACCTACTCCCCCTATCTCACAAGTTTTGCGAGTAGTAGCGGGAGGTGGACAATTTTTGTCCAATTTATGATACTTATTGACATAAGTCAATTTTTTAAATTATTTTAATTAATCCCATCTTAAATTGTGGATGACCACAAATTTTAAATTATTTTTAAATAATTTATTTTTTGAAGGGAAAAGATTTGGCTCCGCCGGGAGGCAGATTTTGCTCTGCCTTGAGCCGAGCTCTGTGGTGTAGCGGTTAGCATCCTCGCATGTAACGCAGGAGACCCGGGTTCGACTCCCGGCGGAGCCAAATCTTTTCTCTTCAAAAAATAAATTATTTAAAAATAATTTAAAATTTGTGGTCATCCACAATTTAAGATGGGATTAATTAAAATAATTTAAAAAATTGACTTATGTCAATAAGTATCATAAATTGGACAAAAATTGTCCACCTCCCGCTACTACTCGCAAAACTTGTGAGATAGGGGGAGTAGGTATCAGTGAAGAGGAAGGATTTGCTCTGCCTTGAGCCGAGCTCTGTGGTGTAGCGGTTAGCATCCTCGCATGTAACGCAGGAGACCCGGGTTCGACTCCCGGCGGAGCCAAATCTTTTCTCTTCAAAAAATAAATTATTTAAAAATAATTTAAAATTTGTGGTCATCCACAATTTAAGATGGGATTAATTAAAATAATTTAAAAAATTGACTTATGTCAATAAGTATCATAAATTGGACAAAAATTGTCCACCTCCCGCTACTACTCGCAAAACTTGTGAGATAGGGGGAGTAGGTATCAGTGAAGAGGAAGGATTTGCTCTGCCTTGAGCCGAGCTCTGTGGTGTAGCGGTTAGCATCCTCGCATGTAACGCAGGAGACCCGGGTTCGACTCCCGGCGGAGCCAAATCTTTTCTCTTCAAAAAATAAATTATTTAAAAATAATTTAAAATTTGTGGTCATCCACAATTTAAGATGGGATTAATTTAAATTTCTTATAAATACTTTCAATAATTAAAGTTCCGAACGAGAAATGAGCGATAGTTATAGGCCTCTTTCACATAACTTGCTTAGGCTGACCAATCATGACCATTTAAATAAATCAACATTTGGGCCTCGGATAGGGTGGTTAAACCAAAATGTTTCTTTCTCATGCCTTCGAATACTTTACATCGGCCTAAATGATGGAAAACAGTCTCGACTTCCTGCATGTTACATATGGAACATTTAGGCGTAGTATTGAGGGCGTCGGACATTTAGATTGTATAAATAGGGATGGTGGCATTAGCTGGTTGATATTATCGAAGTATCGATATTTTTCTTACGATACTCGACATGTTTCCATCGATGGCATCTACTTTGAAATTATCGAATACCCCCACCCCTCCTTCCTTTGGTATTTTTTGGTATGGAAAAAATAAAATAAAAACTCTAGGGACTTTATATGAATTTGATCGTTAGAAAAATATTACACTCATCTTTCCAGTTCTCATTTAGAGTGTAGTGCGAAGTAGAGTTGTAAAGCGCGCGCGGGTTGAACCCATGACTTTACATTTGTTTTGTTTTTGTTTCTTATTTGTCTCTTGATGGAAGGTTTATTATTTGTTAGTCTTGTGATCCCGAAATTTAAGTTTTTAGGGTAATGTTTTTTTTTAAAGATATTGTGATAAGTCTGAAAAGTAAGCAGTGGTCATATTTCTACAACTTGGCTGTGTCATTTTGGTTAAATATACTTGTTACAAATCTAAAGACATCAGGTAACATTACCAAACATGAAATTGCCATGTTTCCATTAATTAATTCAAAGGGGAAAATTTCACTTGTTTATATGCACCCGTATACCATAGAATCAATACTTATATTGATATTCATATTCCAAAATTACATTTTTGTTTGTATTTTAATGTTTAGTATGTGGGTGAATATATCGAATCTTGCTAATAATTATATTTCAAATCCGATATGTTGTTATACATAATTAAAGGGTGATAATTCTATCTTTATTGGACTTCCGATTTCTAGTTTATATTATTAGAGTTCAGTCCTTTTTTTTTTTTTTTTTTTTTTTGAGTAAGTCAAAAATTATAATTGTAAAACTTTCAGGAAAGTTAATATTTTAACTTAAGAATTAAATTTGGTTGCGTGTAGCAAAGTAAGGGCTATCTAATAGATCTTGGATATATTTTATTGGCCAAGATAATCAGACCCAAGTACATGCAATTTAAAAAAAAATGTTAATACCGTTGAATAATTTAAGCAATATAAAATAGACATTTTTTTTTTAATGGGAGCTTTAAAAAAAAAAAGTTTTATGTTTTAGAGAAAAGTCGTCCAGGGATGAATTTTTCAATATTTCATTGGATATTTCGTCGTTTTCATTGATAAATAATATATAATACCAATACATTTTTTAGACTATCAAAACCGAGGACTGGTCCTATCACAATTATCGTAAGTGACGAGACTTACTAGCTGACAAGACTGAGTATTCTTATAAAGATACATGATGTTTTAAAAGTAATGTTACCATTTAGTCAATATTATTTAATATTTATGTCCCTAAACGAAGCTTTTATAGACTTTTTCGGAGAGTTTAAGGCTAAATTTACAATAATATACTATTGACCCATGGCGTTACTTTTCTCCAAAACCCTGTTTCCATTTCAACCCTATAAGAAAAAAAAAGTTGAGGCAAAATCACCCGGTTCCTGGATTCGAAACATGAAAACAAATGCTTAAGTCGGTAGATTTTCAATAAAAAGTGGATGTTAGAAGCGTCAGCGTCTTAAAAATACTAATGAGTTAGCATTAAAACATTTTAAAAAAATTACACAGTGTGGCACTGAAAAGAAAATTGTGAGTCTTGATTCTAGGAGCAAAGTCAGGCCATTTTAAATTTCAATTTATATACTAAATTTAGTAGTTTATAAAAAGAAATCCGGATGTGTTCTAAATGTAGCTCATTATTGTTGCATAAAGGAGTCTGGAGTACATCCGATGCCTGATGGGAGCAAGGGATGAAACGGATTAATGTGAATGGAATTCTTTTCGATAAATGCAGCTGATAATTGTTGCATAAAGGAGTCTGGAGTACATCCGATCTCTGATGGGAGCAAGCGATTTAACGGCAGGCTTAGGCAACTTCAGCTTGTTATATGCAAGACCGTGTTTCGAGAAGTTTGGTCTAGGGAGCCCTGAAGATTAATGCCCTTACTAAATCAAAAGAGGATTGCTCCAGGAATATTTCAGCAGTCTGATACATAAAAACGTCGCTCTGGACGTAACTGTTAACAAATGATATATATGTGAACCTAATTTTTTTTTTTCCAAATTAGTCTGGTTATGAGTGTTGGATAGGATAGGATAGGGATTTTAATACAGTAAATATGTGGAATATTACCACCGGATACATGTTAAAACATTAGCTTTATCGGGCGAGAATCATTTTTCACTATCTATTTTTTGATTAATCCCTTTGGAAAGAGCATTCGTCAAATTGTCATCTGTTGAAGCTCCTCTTTATTTCCACACACAACACACACACACACACACACACACACACACACACACACACACACACACACAAACACCCGCACAAACAGATACACATATATATATATATATATATATATATATATATATATATATATATATATATATATATTTCTTCCATTATTTTTCTTGTCCTGATATCGTGAAAATTGTAACTATGATTCTTAAATATTTTTTTGAAAAAAGAGACAACCCTGGCCGTATCAGAACCGAATGAGGAACTCCGGTTTCGGATCCTGGATTTTTCTCTTCTTATATAAATTTTTTTGTTTCTTTCTTTTTTTCTGGAAACGTGAAATACTGCAACTGATCTGCAAACTGGGAAACCGAAATATTTCAAAATATAACTTAAAATTAATATATTTAATACAAATTGTTTTAGTTGATTTGTCATTTTTATAAAATTTAAATGCTAAAGTAACATATTTGAAAATATTTCGTTCGAAAACTGATATTAATATGTAATGTGTGCAATATCAACATATTTTGAGTTTTTTCGTTCTGCATTGACAAAGGAGATAGTATTGGTGAATTTTTAAGATTAAATGATGCACTATAAATTACATTATCTCTTATATAGGCTATTTTGAGTTATGACAGTCTTGCATTGAAAGTGCGATATGACTAATTTTAGCCTATTTGGCTTGTAATATGGCTAAATATTAACTGCGATTTGAGAGAAGGAGCGTTTCGTGCGGTAACATTCCAGCAACATATTTTTTTGTTTATAGAAAAATAAAAAATATATATATTTTAAAAACTTTAACGTTTTCCAAAAGATTATTGAAAATTCATTCTTCGCTGGTTGATTCCAATTATCAGCTAACTAGGAACCGAAAGTTATATTCTGCTTTCACTCAATGACGTAACCGAAAGTAGATCGTTCATTGTCGCTTCAGGTCATTAAAACCGGTTAAGGAACGCTCGGTGGTTTTTTGATTTCAGCGGGGATCGATTCATCTGTCACTGGCTTCGCAACTAGGTCACAAGACTTCGACCCGTGGACCATAATTTTTCTAAGAGGGACGTGACAGACGTAACGATTTTCACCTTTAGGACCAAGCGACTCCCGAACGACGACATAAATTCAGTTCATTCACAGAGAAACTTATTAAATTTATGGGTTGTGTTATGTCAATGGGCTAGGTTAATTTTTTTTTTCATCGCCTATTTTAGTTTTATTTTAAGACGTTAAGATCTGACATTCCTTTTTTATTCTAAAACACCATGTTAACCCTTCGCCCCACGAGATATTTGATATCTTTCTCACCCGACAATAGTTTTTTCCCCATATATATTATCACTATAAACTTTAGATATCCTATAAGTAGTTAATATCAAAACAGGACCAAGTGAAACTTGAAAACCGTTTTCATCTTTTTCTCAAAAAATGTTTTTTTCCAGATGTCGCACATCATACTTCAGTTAGTGGATATTTCCACAAAATACCCAGAACCTTCTGCCCCGTCAAAATAAAAAAAAAAATATACATTTTTCCGAAAGCTTTTCCTACCTTTAGTAGCCCTCTTTAAACTAACCAAATAACTCCACATTCCATTTCAAATAAAATAAATAACCAAGTAGATAAAATTCATGTTAGACACTAAGTAAAAAAAAAAAAAAAAAAATGATATGGAATTTCTTTTTTAAATAGCTTTATATGAACAGAAAAGATTGGCCGCAGCCAGGACTCGAAACCGGGTCTCTGCATCAACGTTGCAGCTCTTGCTCATGCAGCTCTCTTTGTGCTTGTCTTTGTTGTTGCTTGTCTTTGTGTTTTGTCAGCTCTCTTTGTGTTGTCTTTGTTGGGTGTTTGTGACGGATTCGAGTCCCCGCCATGGCCAATATTTTTTCATAAACATAAATATATTTGTATTTAATAATTATTAAAAATTAATAAACTCAAATGAAAAAAGTAAAAAACAAAAAATCACGACACTAGAGTAGATGCTCTTCATCAGCACCAATGCGGTCCTGATAACAATAATCGATAACAATAACAGAAATAGGTTCCCAGGGCTAAGTAGAAGGCGTGGAGGTGATAGGCGGTCCCTTTGACCGCGTCGAGTCTAAATGTGATAACTTTGTCAAATTTCAGTGAGCCCTGTATCTGTATCTATTCCTTATCTGCTTTGGATGTCTATTTCACAAACTGAGAGGAAACCAAATAACAAGACTAGTGAACAATTAGCCTTCTCATGCTTAGATCCGGATTCCTAGTTCCATCAGATGAAACCTTCACCGCATCATTTTCCTTCTCTTGAATTATACAGGGCATCATTTTGTTAAATCGGCCCCTTTTTCCAAAGATTTGAACTCATTGAATAGCTGCAACCTCTTGAGTAAGTAACCAATCAAGTATGTGGGGAAGACGTGAAGATATTGTTATATACATATGTTTTACTAGTTTAACACAGAACGTGTCAAATATAGTACATTGTATTTTTTAATCTTTTTGAAAAATCTCTCAGTCTATTTGGCTTTCCAAAGTTTTTTCTGTCTCGTGGCGTTGAGCAATATTCAAATAGCTGAATTACCGAAACAGCCAATGTGAGTTCCTTAAATTCTTCTTTTACTATGTTTTTTTTACTGGTCTGGCCTTCAGTATAATATGGGCATTAAAATTTATTTTACAAGAGAAATTTGGATAATTCACCTCACAAGCGGTGCACACAGCTACCTACGGCTTGTATGTTAATAACCGTTTTTGACCAAACTTTCGCCAAAAGGCGAATCTTTGTCGAAAAATATTAGATCTCTGTCGAAGGTGCCTTCCTAATTGCCGTAGGTGCAGAGAAAATAATCTATTTAACCTATCTTATTAAAAATATTTTTTCAGTCTTTGCTCCGAATGGAGTGTGTCTAAGTTAGTTATTATAGGCGAACGCAAGCGACGGTGCTGCTTCTTTGAGGAACTAGAAGGAACTAGAGAAACGGGGATAGAAGCCGTGCCATTACCTGGGATTCATAGGGTTTTTTGCCGTTTTTAATTTATTTTTCCATAATTAAAATCCGATTGAGCAAAAAATTATTGGAAAAATGTCTAATAGGTATTGCTCGGTCCCTCAGTGTTCTTCAAAAAAATCTAAAGATGTGTCATTCCATTTGTTTCCAAAAAATAAAAAGCTTCTTAAAGAGTGGATTGTAAAATTAAGAATAGATAAGCCTGTTTCGAAACATATGACGATATTTAGTCTTCATTTTAAAGAAAGTGACTATGTTTATCCAGGTAAATATTAGTATTTGACATTTTATTATTCCAAAATGTTGGTTTTATGCAAATAACATTGGGACCATGGTGTCATATTTGTTTTTCTTTTTTAATGTTCCCCATTTTTGTCTTACATCCGCTGTGCTTAATTGTTCCAAGTTTTCAATGCGAAGCCTGAAAGTTTTGACAAATAAATAAATAATATGACAAAGAATCTAAGCTGTCATAACAATGATTGTATGAATAGGTAATTAATGTTATTACTAACCGAAAAACGTAGAGTAAAGTTACAATGATGTGTTTGCATTTACCAGAACTACCAGCTTTACACTTACAATGACAAGAAAATTGCTTATTATTATTAATAAATTTGATTTCCACTTTTATTTGATGGGGCAGTCCTTTAAAATTGCTAGTTTGAAGGCCCAAGGCTTGTAAAATAACTGTTTTTTTACTTCTAGATTTTATTCCACATGTTATTATGTGGTTTGCATCAAGAATAGCCTGCCCTTCAATTAATGGTCTCTTAAAATTACCATCTATCTCTATTACATCAACTAAGTCTATCCCCGTTCTTTCCGACATTTTGAAAATGCTACTAGCGCACCCTATAGTCGATTGCGCCCGCCTATACATCATTCCATTATTTTTGTTTCATAAGGAAAGAAAAAAAAATACTGCCAATTGTATTAAAATAATTTAAATATATAAGAATCCCCCCCCCAAAAAAAAGACGATACACGTAAAGAAGGCTAAATAAAATTTATTCAAGGATAAGCTAATCCTATTAGCTCATAGAATCTTAGAAAGGACCCCAATTTATAGAAATATAAATATAAATCTTGTTGGAATTGATTTTTATGGAGGATTTATTCCCAGTCACTCATACAAACATTTATAACGTTTTCAAGATTTTCTCCGAATTCAAGATTAGTACATCTGTTAAAAATCTGATTTACTACTCTTCCAAATCATATCAGCTATGTTAAAATTATACACCTATATCGGGAATAAAACAAGAAAAAAAAAACATCCAAAATATTTTTTTATCCGTTGTTCTAATTTATTTTCATCAAAAAAGGTTTAGTGGTAAACGCTGACACATCAGTAGGGTGTCCCACTTGTTAGTCAAATTAAAAAAATAATTTTTCGCATTATTAATTAATAATTCTAGGTATTGCAGTTTAGAATTACTTCTTATGAAGGATTACGTCATATTATCATATGACATCTTCTAGACTTAATTTGCATTATAACACTGACTATTGAACACTGTAGATCTCATCTCACGACTCTCAATTGAAGTCAATTAAAATGAGAGAGATGACGGGTTGCACACATCATCGTTAAGATAACGAGGAATTCATAAAAAGATGAATAAATTTATTTATGTTAAAAAAATATAGTGCGATTAACCACTACCACGAAATTCGATTTCTAGACAAAATATATGGTACAAAATACATTTTATGAGCTTTAATTTTCTGTTCGGGTTATTCATAATTTTTTAGACATTTGAAAAGTAAAAGATTATAACGTAGGTTTGTAATTCTTGATAAGTTTCGATTTATTGTCAAAGGGATTGAAAAATTGTCAGTTTTGTTAATAAATTAATCATATATTAACTTTTATATTTAGAGGCCTCAGGATTCTTTTCTTCACAGTATATAGTTCTATCTTAAATTTTTATGTATTAGGTAGCTTTTCTCTTAAAGTTTTTATATTCATGTACTACATCTGGATTTAGGACAATTTTTATGTTACTTTCGGCTCATAAATATGAATTTGTACATGCAATAAAACAATGATAACTATAAGTAAATAAAATTTCAATGACCACATCTGGCATCTGAATCAGACACGTAGACACGCTGTCGGAAAAGATAAGTAACAAAACCTTAAATTGATAATGGGCGTTGCACCAATCGATGAAGATAGGACAGAAATGTTGACGGGAAGATTGCCTCATGTCTCATCTTTACGAATTGAGTAAGGTGG
Organism: Aelia acuminata; assembly: GCA_911387785.2. NCBI lineage: Eukaryota > Metazoa > Arthropoda > Insecta > Hemiptera > Pentatomidae > Aelia > Aelia acuminata. Next base: position 114,843,995 of record OU426980.1, on the reverse strand, counting down.
ATTTCAGAGGAGTCATGTTTGTGGTTAATGATTTTTGCCATGGAATCAACTTATTTTTATTGGTACCATTAACTTTTATATGTATGGTTTTTTAGTTTTGAACATTCTCATGACAATAAGTGATATCTATTTTTTATTTATTTTTATCCAAGTTATATTCTTAAGAACATTCATTCATCCCGGAATACAATTTTTTTTTGGGTTGTATTCTATATAACTTTTAGAAAAAAAAATTTCAGTTAGTCAAATTATTTACTTGTGTATATATATATATATATATATATATATATATATATATATTATCTTTAATAATAAAATATTTAAAATTATTGAAAACTTAAAACATGTAAGTTACCCACAAGATTAAAAAATAAATAAAATATATATGTATGTGGCATTTTCTAACAAACGATATATTATGGTGCTTTTATACATATCAATGTTTGTTGTTTATAACTTCTATTTTATTTTATATTCCTCTATCCTACAAACCAGCTATTAATGCCAGCCATCATACGTCGCATAACTCGTAATGCGTAAGATCCAGTCCTTTAGAAATGCTGCATGGTCAGCTTTCAACGGACCTAATGATAGTTTGTTATATAAAGGTTTATTTATTTAACATTGGTTAAATATATAGTAGAAATGTTTTTGAAAACCACGTGCGATTAAATACGGTTATACAATATTAACCATGTTATTTTCCTTTTTTCTTTTCTTTTTTATTTACAGACACTTTGATTGATGTTAACGATAATTCGTCCCTATATTACTACTCCAACAAGAGGATTCAGTGTAAATAAGGGACACAGTGAATGGGGACGTCCCGGCAGCTTGGTTGCATAATTAATGCACTTGGCACCTATTGCAGACCCGTATTCTCCACTTCTGGCATACGTTCAAACATTTGTTTATTGAGAGTTTTCGAAAGTAGTCATACTTTTTTTTTTTTAATCTTTCGCGGCGATAAATAGAACGTAACAAGAATGCAAGATTGCTAATCCCTTAAAAAAAGGTGTATATAATTAATTAACGTTTACTAACAAATGGTAATTCCTCACGCAGCACAGTGCCACGAGCAGTGTTTAAAAATCAGAAAAATAAAGTTTCAATTTTTTTTTTTTTTTTAAGACTATGATAAAATTTTATCAATCTTAGAAAAGAAAGAAATCAACAATATTTCAATATAAAAACAAGAGCTCAAAGATAAGGTTTAACTTGAATTGTTGATAAAAAAACAAAGTATAAAACTGGTTCGGTTAGTATATATTTACTTCAGCTATTACCATCTTATTATATTGTTTAATATTGTATAAAAAAGTTTCATCATTTTTTAAACTTTGGAAATGATTTTCTAAAATACGTAAAAAAACTGTTCCATACTTTAACCATAAATAGTACATTTTTTTCTTATTTATTTTGATACCTTGTTTATCTGCTTCTGTCTGGTCCTTAAGGTGATATTGTGGTTTTAGATTTCAAAACCAATTCTTTACTGTACGAAGTCTAGCGCAGTACCTACTGAACTAAGCACCAGAAACGATGGTTTATTTGATACACTTGAGCAAGACAATAATGTATCTGATTGTTCGGATGAAGTTAAGGAGAATATAAGACAATGCGTACGGTTAGTCCATATTCAAAATTAGTGATCATTATTCTTGTCGACCACTACCGTACCGTTGCGTTTGATTGATGCAAATAACTTAGTTTTGAGAGGAAATAAAACTTCGTCTTTCACATTATTTTCCCGGCTACTAAATGTTATTTTCTCAAAGGAATCATCATTAATAATTGAATCTCAGCATGACAATATGGACTAAGCAATTGCGAATCTGATCCCAATTGACGTGCGAGTCGACCATTCTACTTGGGGAATAGCAAACCAAATGATTTTCACTATGATCGATGGTAGAGTGTATAACATTTCAAGTGACATGAATCCTACACAAAAATGCTACAATTGTGATGCAACTCCTAAGCTCATGAAAAATAGTTAGTATATATATAGTTTACCACCTAAAACCGAACATTAAAAATATTTATGTATATTAATATATACTTAATGTAAAGAGAAAATAGTAGTCGTTTTTGCAATCTAGGGTGTAATAATTATGAGGAAGAATAAGTTTTGTTTATTAGTAATGTTCAGTGTAAATGTTTTTTAAAGTTCGTAAATTTCATATGTAAATCTCTATTTACATTTTATACCTCAATAAATTATTTTTTCTGTCATGTTTGTGTTTTTTAGTTACCTAAAAGTATAATGAACCTTGTTAAAAAAAAAAAGATACGATTTTTTATTTCTTACGCCTTATACTCGTGACACTGTGCGCAGTTCGGAGCTCTAATTATGATACCAAGAAAAATTTGATTAAAATTTTTGCTAACAGGAATCGATTATTCCCTTTATATTTCCCTTTTATAAAATTTTAACAAACTAGACAACCAGTTTTTAAGCAACTCCAGTACTCTTTTGAATGTCAAAAACATAAAACTTCTATCTCTTTCTATTCAAGCTGCTTAGGAGATATTCAATGAAAAACAAGCTACTAGTTGAAAAATCACAAAAACCGCGATTAATTGAAAAGAGTGGAAAATAGACCATGCATTTATTTTAAATTTCTGGTAGAAAATTTGATGTAGGTATTTTTTGTCTGTATTTATCCGAAACACTCGGTACATACTTATATACTCGGTGTATATTTATAAATTTTAAATATCTTATTTTTAAAGAGAAAAGATTGGCCTCGACCGAGATTCGAATCCGCGTCTCCCGCGTATGAACTGCGATGTATATATATTATGTATATTATATATATATATATATATATATATATATATATATATATATATATATATATATATAATATACATAATATATATATTATATATATTATTTATATATCTAATTTTATTTTTGTATAGTTTCTTTGACCCCAACCTTAAGTTACGAATGATGTTAACCGAAATGAAATATAAATATTTTCCGTTTTCCAATTGTAAGATGCTAAAGATCAGTTCATTAACCATGGTCTGATGAAATGGGACAAAAAAAAAAAATTACCTCATATATGAACCAGTGGCTCGAATTTGCCTAATTCGGATTCACTCGAATGAAAGTGAGAATTCGGTAAGCGGGCCAGATATTGTTACGTCATCGGATACCTCACCGCTAGCTCTGGCCTACTGACCCTCGCTTCAACTTCCTCAAATCAGAAAACTTAAGATCAGCTTTCTTAACAACCTCTATGTATATTCCCATTATTATTATTATTATTATTATTATTATTATTATATATATATATATATATATTTTATAAAATATTAAATAAACAAGTTAGGTGCGGCATCGGTCCCCGGCGTCCGATGTCTTACATTCCCCTCTTAACAGCCGATTTTCACATGAAAATGTCCGAAAGTCAAACACTCAATTTAGTCGATTTTTAATGAGATTATTGCATTTTAGTGCAGAAACTGTTGCTAACAGCTGAAATTCTGTTGTTTTTTAGAATCGGACTCCGAGGTCCGATACCGGCCTATTGCAACGACTAGCTTTATGGTCATCTTTAATTTTATGTGTTTGATTTTATGATATGTCGTTCTATTTAATTTCTTTGACATTCTTTAATGATTGCATAAATATAAGAAAGAAAACAATATATTTTTTTAATAATACTTACTAAGTCTGTAATTATAAATAAAACTTACTGATATTTGCTTTATTTATTTTATATAAATTCAATTATTTAAAAATAAATATTTTTATCCTAGAGGGAGTGGTTGTCAAGCAGTAAAAGACCCCAAAAAATCGTTTTAGCATTGCAAAAATTATCAATATGGATGGTAATTCAAAACTCCAGTAGTTAAATGCTATTTTCGATAAAGTGTGGCGTAAATCCTGTATCGGACCCCGAGGGCCTGTCCTGCGCCAATTATGTCTAGTTTCAATCCTTAGCAAGAGATAATGGCCTTGAGACACTCATTTAATTCACTTTTCAGTCAAAAAATAGCGCTTTCGTCAGAGCATTCCCATCGGACCCCGACGCCCGATATTGTCTGCGGCTCATCCCAGCAGATGGACCCCTGGGACCGACACCGTTCAATTCAGAATACCCCTAAAATACGCCGCCCCACCTAACGTGTTAAGAGATAATACATGATAAATATTTACATATATTATTTGGATAACATCAATATAACAAATGGATTACATCTTATTCCAAACAGAACCGCATTTATACATTTATACTACTATATATACTATATATATATACTACCGAAAATACATTTATACTAACATCGCATATTGTTCTGTACTTGTATAAATTACGATACAAGAGCCATGGATCCGGTGATATCGCAATTCCTGATACCAACAGAAACCTCTTAACAGATTTCAAAAAAATGGAAAGTGTGAGACCCAATCGGTCTTTTCATGGTGGCATTGCGTAATATACGGTTTTCAATGTGTGTAGGTTCTTCACTTAGTGTTTGGCAACCCCGTCGTGCATCCAAAACCTTTTTCGTCAGTGCTTAACTTTTGAATAGAGAAAAAAAAAAGAAACTTATAGAATTTCAAAAAGTTTTCTTCACTTATCGTTTTGATTATTTCAAACAAGTGGATCAATTCGGTTTATATTCTTGAATAAACAGCTACAATAAAATCCTAAATACACTAGGCCCAAATATATAAACAAAATAACTAATATGGAACAGAAAATTTCGACGATGTCCGATAACATAGGTTAATATAATGTATACAATATAAAAAAAATTTTAACGTTATATAAGAACCCTTTTCGATCTGAATAAAACGCCTTGATGTATTTCTTTTATTCAAAAAGTTCAGACGCCTCTCCATTCCTAGTGTTCTGATATTCGAACAATTAAGTTTATCAACAGTATAAATTATTATTAAATATTTTTAGTTTTTAAAAAATATTTGTGAGTATTTATAGAGAAAATAATTCAAAACTGAAAACCATGGGTTAAAACATATATACATATTTATTTAATATTTATCAATATTAAACTAACTAAATTTTCCACAGGAAGCTGTTCCAATATTGGAAAACCGGGAAAATATGTTAATATTACATATAAAATACAAAATTAAAACACCTTGTAATATTAACTAATAACTAAGGCTTAAATATATTATGGCTGCTATCTGGAAAAATGCTTATACATATATAGACTTCGATATTATCTACTATCTATATCGTAGTACTATATTTTAATTTCAAAATTAAATTTGAAACTATATTTTTTTGAAAGCTCAAGGGTTTTTATATGGATCAGATCGTTAGTATATAAATTATACCAATCATACCTGTTCTCATGTACAGTAGTACGTAGTACGTTGCATAGTTGAACAGGGTGCGTTATAAACTTAAAACTATAGGTTGTTATTGTTTTTGAATCTTCCCTTTTTGTTTCACATTTTGATTTGTTTCTTGATAGAACGTTTTTTACTTGTTGTGTGTTACTGTTGCGGACCCGAACATTTTATTTTTTATCTTTTAGGTTAACTGTTTTTATGTGTGAAAGAGACTGTGAAGCCTCCGAAGTTATGATAACTCTACAGGTAGCTCCGGTTTCGTTTAATTTTCGTACATAAGATAAAATTTTAAGTATGTCAGTTAACGCAATCAACAAAAGCCTCATGTTTCCATTAATTCATTTAAAGAGAAAAAAATCCCCTTTTTATATGCGCCTCATTGCGAAATATCAGTTTTCATATTACAAAATTACTGGTTTTTTAAAATCTTTATTACATCGATGGAAATGTGCATTATATTATTAGTCTGATATTATTGACGGTATCGATATAGGATTTTCGATATCCCATCACTATTTTCATGTGCTTTGTAATACCAAGGCTATAATTATTACATATCGCCAAAAAAATGCATCAAAGTAAACATTATTAATTCATTATATTTTAAGAACACCAGACTGAGGCATTTTAAGATGTTTAGTTGGCCATTTACATTTTTTTGTTTGTCAGTTAAAAATTGAGCTTCTACAAACTTTAATATAAAAAATTATGCATTACTTATGGTATTATTTAAGAAGCATAAAAAAAATAAAATAACGTAAAAGATTTATTTTATACGATTTAAACTAGAAACAATTAAAATAGAAATAATTTTAGGGGAATATTTTTAGAAGGATTAGAATTTTTGAAAGAAACATATATATATTTTTTTTATCTTTCAATGGAACAAGGGAAAATCGTGGGAAACATACCGCAGACTACTTTTTTTTTTTTTTTTTTTTTTTTTTTTTTTGTATGATTCTATTTTTACTTGCACTCTTGCACTATACCTTTTTTGCACGATGAGGAAACCGGAATGCTTCATTACTCTTGTGGTGCACCGCTTCATAGAACTGTGCGAGAAACTGTACAAAACTTTCGTAAGGAAGGTTATTGGAGTAATGAAAAGCCGAATATACGGCATAAATACAGCAATATATTTAGCAATATACCGATATCAATCAAAAACATATGACACACAGCGAACCAAAAGATTGAACGAACATATGATACAAAACCATAAGATTCAGTAATCAAAATTCTATAACTCTTGATTAAACAATGATAAAAGAATATTTTTCTTTACATTACATTCACTGAATATATCTTTCTTTTAAAAATTACATTAAGAATTTTAATTTTATCTTGCTAGGAAAAAGAACTGAAAGAATATATATTATCTCCAAGAATTCAAATTGATTTTTAAATTAAGCTTTATATATAATTTTATTACACCAGATATATATTAGAAATAAGGAAAATCCTGTAAAATTATGGAGCAGATTGCGTTTTAATTAAGTAATGTTTAATATACCATTTTAAAATAAAAATGTTTAAAAGAACATAAAAATATTATTTGCAATAGTTGGTTCTAATTTTTGTTATACTGCTAGAGGGTGTATGGTTCTACAATGTCATACTTAAATTTGATCTATCAAATCCGAACGATTATGTCTAAAAATTCGGAGCCATACTTTTGAAAAAATGGCATACCTTTTTAGGCTCTGATTTTGACAAAATTCAAAAATATACTTCGAGTTTGATAATTTGTCATTTATTTTCTTCCATTTGATTTCCAAAATATAGTAGGGTAACTGTACCAATAGTTGACAGGTTAAGAAAAAAATATTAGATTATTGACACTGTTTCCTAAAATATTGATGTAAGGTTCATCTTTGTTATGAATTTAGTTAGGCCAATCCCTCTAGAAAACTGGGAATACAATATCCTATGTTCTATATTTACGGTTTTTATAAAAAATGATTTCTTTGAACCTTCTAAAATGTGCCAATAGTTGACACATTAAAATGGAAAGGTTTGGAATGTTGACATTTATTGTGTTAATAGTTGACACTTAATTATTTTTTAATTTCCCAAGGAAAATATTAGGTAATAAGGACTGCAATAAAAGTTAATCATTTTTTATTTATAAACTATTCAAAATTGAAACGAAACATATAAAATTACCACAGTTTAATTACTTTATACACGAAAACTTAATAGAAAAAAGAAAAAATATTAAACTGAAAAATGAGATCATCCAATGAAGAATAATACAGATACCATATAACAACAATCATTTTAAATTAATCTACCTCAAGTGGGCATAGGTATCGCGCCCAAAAACTTTGGGCATAGGTATCGCGGATATAATATCCCATGATGGGAGTGTGCAACATGTATCGGTATTAATAAAACTTGTTTTCATCCAATCGCATGGTTGTAAAAGTAAAACCAGAATCTTTAATTTATTGACAACTTCAGTAACTTGAGCCAGACATTTTTTACATTGAAATATCTTATTTGAGAACCCAACTATTATAAATTTTCCTTCATCAACACTTAAACTACCTTGCTCCTCCTCTTGAAGAAATATTCCTTGATCAAAATTAATTCTCTGCTCCTGCTCTTGGGGATCTAAGCTTTTCTGATTTTCTTTATCGTCCCAAATTTCTGGTTGGGATAGTATGGTTTCGTCTACTTCCAGTGCTGCAGCTTTTTCAGATATCTCCTGATTAAATGAATTTTTCTTAGGTTTCTTTTTAAATAGCTATTTACTACATTTATTTACAACAACTATTTACAACATCTATATTTATTATAAGTTTATAATAAGTTGTATTATTCAATCAATTCAACTATTTAACTTTACGATATATTTTATTCCCTAATAAAATAAAATTGTTATAATTTCCGACTGTTACAATTGTTACTTAATTGAAAAAATAAACAAAACAAGATTATGTCAAATACAGCTGAGGCTATGCATGAGTGTCAACTATAAACGATGTCAACTTTACAAACAGAATATTCCACTAGTTGACACGTTTAAACGGATAGTTGACACCCCTGTCGAACATTGGTTAGGATGGAGCTAAATCAGTGATTCCACTACCGATATTAAACCCAGATATTTTTGAAATCAAGCAAATTATTTTAAACTATCAGTTTCATCAGAGTAAAAAACACCAATAGTTGACATCGATGTCAACTATTGAAATTAAAGATTAATTTTGGTTCTAATAGTTGACACCCACATTTAAGCCCTAAAACATTATATAAATAAATTAAAAAGGATATCAATTCCCATGAACTTAATGAATATCATGAAAGTAGTTAAAAAATAATTGAACACAAATAAACGAACTAAAAAGCTTATTTAATGTGACTTACCACACTAATGAAACAGGGAAGCAGAAACCACTTGTTGAGGCAACTTGAAAATTCTCCATTATAACCTCTCACAAATAAGTTTCAGTTTTCATCACACTAATGCAGATGGCAGCACAGCCAACTAATAAAACTTTTGACATTACTACCAAATTTTGAACCAAGACAATCTACCATGAATCTTATTATTCACAATTTTTGTACGAAATGTCAACTATTGGAGCATTGTCAACTTATGGTACAGTAACCCTTTATGTTTATTTTTTTTATTTCCATTTATATAATAATTATTTTTAAGTCTAGCAAACGTAGCTTTTACATACGCGGAAAGCTGATAAGGATATTGGAATTTCCTCTCCTTAGGATGGCTCTATACCAATGTTCATTTTAAATAATGTAAAGAAAGGATTTATATAGAAATAAAATTTAAATGCTTTGAGAGATGCAATGTTTATATTTTTTCATGTCCTTCAGTGTTGTTTTTAACTTAAATGTTCATGAATATTGATCATACAGTTACAAATAGGGTGACGGCACATTGCACTGATCTGCCTCAGGATTGCAATGCCTCTAAATGATACCCATGTGAAGCAAACAACCACTTTTATAGGAGACGTTCAGGAACTTTATCAAGTTACATAAAACCACTCCCAGACCAGAAAATCGTTCTACTTGGATACATTATTGCAAGTGCATGTTATGCTGATGAACCTCAGGAACTGCAAGAGCTTGAACATTTAGAAATCGGTGGGAGATTTGGAAATAATGGCACCAGAGATAAATGACCAACGTAAACCGAGTGCATTGTTTCCATTCATTTAGTATCCATACATATAAATTAGCGTCCATTAAATTTACGTAACAGCCGACAGGAAAAAAACAATACACACCTATTAAACCTATGTCGAGAATGTGCGTTGCAGCGTAGCTTGCATGAAAGAGGGGTTATGGACTTCCTCTTTAGTTATTTTCCTGAAATCTGAAGTGCTTTCGCTACGACTTAACATTAAACATTAACATTAAACATTAAATGGCCTTCTGATATAAAAATAAGTATAAATTAAATAATTTATAAAATATAATTTAATATATAATAAATTGTATAATTATAAATATATTTTAAATAAATATAATTATATATGTATTTATAATTAGTATATATTTATATTTTTAATATTTGCGTTTTCCCTTACTGGAAGAGTGAGGGGCTATATTTACCTACATTTTTAAGAATTTTATCCTCATCTGCTGAAATATTTGTTATCTTCCGTGATCATTTTAGTAGGTATGTTTTCTTAATTCGTTATCTATATTACTTTTTTCAGCTTTAAAATATATATTCGCATGCTTCTAAGGAAAATTGTTACCTAACATTTTATTTACTTCACATATCTTTTATGTCTATCCTGTTTAGATGGACATAAAAAGAATGAGGGATTCAGATTTTCAGTAATCGATTGGCATGACCCCATACCCTAGAAGGAAACTCTTGTTTCATAAATAAACCAAGCTGTACGGTTGGAAAAGCGCGAAAGAAAAACAGCGAAAAGCGTCATTAAGTCGAACAATCGAACCGTAGTGATTTATCCCATTAAAATCTCAATCAAAGAAATACTTCTTTAATAAACGATTATCCATTTTTATTTTATTTAAATGTCTCTTCAATGTTATTACAATTAAAAATATTATGTTGTGAAAATTTAAGGAACTATACATTTTTTTTTGGAAAAGTGAAAAAGCATTTTTTTTTTACTTAAATAGATCCAATGTATACAGTTGAGACCGTGAGCAAATCCAGGGGGGGGGGGGGGTCACGGGGTCATGACACCCATTAAATATTTTTTTTGTATTTTTAAACGAATAATGCAATTAGGTAGTAAGTATGCCCTCAACATTATTTTAATAACACTTGGATTGTTTATATCGCGGTCCTTCCTAATACAAGGTAATAATCTGATACAAAAATGGTGCAGCCAGCCACCTGATAATGAGGTAGGGAAGTCATGGCCCCCCAAATTTCTTACTAAATCCGCCCCTGGTCGAGACAGAGAAAAAGATGAAAATGAATAGTGGAGCTTCATTATTATTATATAGTTATAATAAAAATATGAAAGAATAATTAATATTAAAAAATGAAAAGTTTATTATGATTTTTATAACAGGATTTACAATCATGTGATTGAGAATTATTAGAGAGGCTTTGAGAATGGGGACACAAGCCCAAAACTTTCACTGTATGATATATATAAATCATTTTTCTTGGAAGAATACTCCAACCTATTACTAGTTAATAATATTTAATTATAAGGTTATATTGTTACTTTTAAATACTACATTATGCTGTGACAAAATCAGACTTAAATTCCGGATATTCTGAATATTGCTCTAAACGTTAAGATTGTAACGTAATTATTCATTATCTACATGCCACGTAATTATTTTTTAATTTTTTTATTAATAATTTTTACTAATAATTTTATGACGGAAGTCTTGTAGACGAGACATTAAATTAAACTTTATTCTCTGCTTATTCCTGCATAAGAATGAATTGAAACACGACATTACCGAGCACTTCAAAACTTTCTGTTAGACTATAAATATCAATCAAATAGCTGATAGCTTCCAATATATTACAAAAGCCTCTTTTATATGACAATAATAAGACCTAGGGATGTAAAACTATGTTCGATAGTATCGGACATAAAAATATCGATACTATCGATAGTCTGAGGTAATGGCCCTCAGGGGGGGGGGGGGGGTGTAGAATAGTAGACTTTTTACTTTCACTTACCTATATATGAAATATATAGTAAGTGGAAGTATTGCGATCGTGAAAAATTTCGACTTCCGGTTTTCAACGGAAATACACGTTTTGGGGTCCCCTGAGTCGAAATGACCAAGTCCCGCGAAATGGTCTGTGTGTGTGTGTGTGTGTGTGTGTGAGAACAGACTAGCTCAAAAACTATAAACCGTGCGATCCTGAAATTAGGTATTTAGTGTAGGTTTATGCCCGCGATGTGACAGCATAAATTTCATCAAAATTACTTAAAGGGAGGGGGTACTTTACTTAATAACTTTTTAGGTTTTTTCGATTTTCTCAAAAACGGCTCTAACGATTTTGATTAAACTGAGTATTTCATCTATTTATATGCCCGAGATATGACTGTAAAAATTTCATTAAAATTGATTAACCGGAGGGGGGACTTTACTTAATAAATTTTGTAACATTTTCACGTGTTTTTTTGATTATCTCAAAAACGGCTCTAACGATTTTGATTAAACTTAGTATTTGATCTATTTATATGCCCGAGATATGTCTGTAAAAATTTCATCAAAATTGATCAACCGCAGGGGGCACTTTACTTAATAAATTGTGTATCATTTTTACGTGTTTTTTTTATTTACTCAAAAACGGCTTTTTCGATTGTGACCAAACTGGCATATACATACATCAAATGGGTATTTGATGTATGTATATGCCAAATATGTGATAGCCAACATTTCATCAAAATTGATCAACCGAAGGGGGGACTTTACTTAATAAATTTTGTATCATTTTCACGGGGTTTTTTATTTACTCAAAAACGGCTTTAACGATTAATAAAAATAAGATATGAATGTAGAAAAATGTGTGACTTTGGGAAATGATATTTAACAAAACACGTCAATTTCTTATCTAAGTAAGTTGGTAAGTGAAAGTTGTGTGTTGCGCGCACGCACCAGATTTTTTTATTTGGTACTATAGCAGCTATAATGCTCTTCTCAATTTACACTTTTTTTCTTTCCTTTTTTATCGGAGTTTGTGAAGAAAAAAGGACGTTGTGACATTTGTCTAAAAATACCTAGGTACATGCATATGCAAAAAAATGTTCCAGGTTGGTGATTTATAGAGGTCGAAAATATTTAGTTACAAAAACCGTGATTTTGTTTCTATGACATTAACCAAGTAATTTTCAAGTAAGGGAGTGGTAGGCAATCAGTAGTTTTGTTACAATATTATCACATCAAACTGGATGTATGAGCAAACCATTCAATTTTTCAGTCTTATATTTTTTTCGTGAAGTTAATATTTTTTATTTATAGAGTAGATAAGCATTTTTTGTTGGAAACATAAATAAAATTAAACTGTTACATTTTGTTTATTTTTTAATTCCATGAATTATATAGCACATGGGTGATGTGCTTAGAGGCAGAGACTATCACTTTATCCATTAAAACACTGATTTCGATAGTACTATCGATTGTTAAAAAAATATCGATAGTCTCGATAGTTTAAAACTATCGATAGATCACTAATAAGACCTATTTTGAATCTCGGAATTAAGCTTTCTGGCTTCACCAAACCATCTAATTCTTCTCATATTCAATCCTAGACCGTTATTTTGTCAAAAAATCACCCATAAAGACGTCAATACTCGATATATTACCGATTTTTCCCAATCTAGAAACATATTCTTTCATAATTAATTGGTTTGTTTCCAACCTTGCTTCCTCCTATTCTCCTGATAATCTTTCTAAAAGTATAAATGCAAGAAGATGGCCTCGAGACCATTTGATCGAGAACTTTTATTCGGTTGCTTCAAATGTGTAGTTTATCTTTAATATTTCATGCTATAATTATTATTTCGTGCTCACATTTGACATATTTCTTGTAAATAGAATAGAACATTTAAATTAAAATAAAATAAAGTGTTTATTTATTTTAAACTTTGTGGATTTTGAATAACTGAGTTAAGCTTTCTAGCTTCACCAAACCATCTAATTTCTCTCATATACATTTCTATAATATCCACGTTTCCAACATTACAAACTCTTAAAAAATTTAATTGAAAAAAATTGTGGATTATAAACTTAGTACCTGGATCCGTCCATAGTTATATATAAGCTTAGGAATGAGTGATCCTGATAAGGATATCAAAGTCAAAAGCGCAGTAAGAATGGGAAATGCAAGAAGATGCAAGGTCTCTCGGAAGAGTTGTGATGTAATAGGTTCGGCCTTGTTGGGGTCAGCCGGCTACTCACCCCGCTTTCACTCTCACCGTACATCAGCTATCAGTAACCCGGCAAAATTACCTTTCGTTCACAGCGTTTATCCTAATTTTAAAATATGCATGCTGAGTTTTACAAATTATACTCCGGTTTTAGAGCGATCTACTCGCATATATAGCTCCCCTGGTTAAGGTTAAGCTTTTTAGTAATTCTTAAGGATTTCTGAGTTTAGAGGTGAGTAATAGTCATTCTTTTTACCAAGCGCAGGCCTGCAATAGATAATTTCGTAACGATTGATGGTAATGCTTTAGATTGGTCTAAAAATATCACATACTTAGGTGGTAACTTGGACTCCAGATTAACCTACACAATTCATATTAATACACAAATAAACAAAGCAATAGGGGTCCTCCAAAAACTATTTCCCTTACTATCTAAATATTCCCGGCTTAATATTATAAATAAAAAGTTATTATACTATCTCTATATAAGACCTATTATATGCTATGCCTGCCCCGTATGGTCGAATACATGTACCACAAATTATAGAAAATTACAAGTATTGCAAAACAAATGCCTACGGTTAGTTGGCAATTACCCGAGATGGACTCCAATTGATCTCATGCACTATTCTTTAAATATACTCGCTTCGGCGGTACATATACTAAATGTGCCAAGCATTTCCACCTTTATTTATAAGTTAACCATAGACTTTTTCAAATCATGTGAGATTAGCTCACATGAGCATATAAGGGACATTGCCAACTATACCAGAGCAGACTTACCTTATAAGAAGTATATACATAAAAGATTGAAACACATTGTTCTATAAATTATAATATGGTACATACTTATGTGTGTGTGCGTGTCTGTGTATACATGCGCACACGTGTATAGAAGTGCATATGTATATTTATTTTTGTCTTTTTTTGTTTAGAGGTTTTTGTTTATTTTTTTCCTCTTGTATTATATTATTTAGACAAATATTCTCAGAGCAAAGGTACTGCGACGAAGAGTGTATTTAGCTCACAGCTTGTAACCTAATTTCTTTTATTATGTAAAATACTTTGTGTTATATTAAAAATAAATTTAATAAAAAAAAAAAAAAAAAAAAAGTCAACTGTTTTTCTTTACGATAGGATGGATGATGGATAGTCAGGATTTTCAGTTATCTTTATTTTATTTTATAAGTCAACGTTTCGATCCCTACATGTGGATCTTCATTATGACTAAAAGAAGACAAATATAGGGGTATCTATGCTAGATGACAATTAAATGTTTATCATGTAATAATTAATTATAGATAGTAACAACTAGAAGTAACAGAATAATGGAAACCATATCCAACTGTCATTTTTACAAGACATGGATACTTTACAAAACTGATCATTATAAAAAAAATGGTAAGAATTATAATCAGATCATGATAAAATCTGATATTTACCTTTTAAGTCCTGAGTAATACAGAGACTCAGGTAAAATAAGGTAAGAGGTGGTAGGGGGTTAGTTTGCCGACTTCAAAGGTTTATTACGGGGAAACTCAACGCTTTTGAAGTGAAAGGCTACAACCTATCTTAAGGATATCTTTATCTAATATTCTTTATAGTCATATCATGTTGCGAACGGATACCTAAAAGATTGATAAACGCTTTCCCGACTGGAAAACTTCCGATGGATAGGCCTAGGCGAGGATGGGAGGATTCGGCGAGGGCTGGTATTGTTGAGTTAGGATTGGACGGGGAGAGGTGGATCGAGGTGTTTAGGGAGCGATTGGTGGTGGTTTTGGCCTTGGGTTCTTTAAGCCTTTATTGTATTCTATTGATGATTCCTACTTGGTCTTATTAAAAATGATCACCCACCAATTGATGACTACACACCTCCATCCCCTGGCCACCTTATACCAACTATTTTTTTACTTAAGCGCCATAAATGCACTTAAGTTCATCAGTCTTTCAGAGTCAGTGTTTTATCACAGAGAAACCATAGGAACGGGAGTTAGGCATTTAAATCTATGACAACTCCCTTACCAAGCCATGGGGGAGGCTGGCCATTGCTCTGCAAATACGTCGGCCTTCGAGGAATCTCAAATCCGTCGCGATTATCCGTTAGCCGCTCCTCTTGGTTTTAATTAGGATCGAGAGAGGCAAAATAATTTCATGTATATTCAAGTTATTTATAATTATGCAATGTATTCACATTTTCTCTGTTGGCTTTACAGACTCATTACTACCTTCTACTTTCTAGTTTGCTACATACAGCTCTGTAGTATCTTTGTTGATTCTATCATATCACGCAGGTGCACCTCAATCACATCGTATTCTCTGAAGTGTCATTCATATTATGAGATATGATGGATTGACCAGTTTCTGTGGGCAGCTCTTGCGTCTTATTTAGAAAAGGCCCGTCAGTAATTTGATCCAGTAACTGTTACCAAATGATTAAAAAAAAGATATAATGACTTAAGAAACATATATATTTTCTATTTTTTTTTTATAAATAAATATTCAGGTACACATAAAGGTCATTGAGCTTATTCTGGTGGCCCGAATTCTTGAATCTTCTTTATAATTCATCCAAAAAGATCCTCATTCATTTAACTTTGCCTCCACATAAACTCACACAGATAGGGTTGAAATATAATGCGATGTGTTCCGAATTCTTACTTGTTTCTCCATTTAACCTACACCAAATGATTGGATATTATAATCATAACGATATTGTAATGGGGTTATAACACCTTCGTTTTGCTTTATCATTATGATATTTTGATGTGAAAACTCTATTGGCGCGCACTGGAAGCAAATGTTATCCCCTCACTCCTTTTTTTATGGGCGCACCTTCAGAGCTTTTCTTAGGACTACATAATTTATCACGTTCATCAACTTTGAGTTTAGATATGTGTTTACCGATGTCTAAATTAACTTCTCCATTTTCTGGCTAGTATTTTTATTACCATTTTTACCGTGTTATCCTATTTCAACTAAATTAGAAATACTTGTTGTTAATAGGTAAAATAGGAGCATGAGAAGATTAATTTCGTTTATCCGATTTCAATAAAACTTTTAATAATTTTCGTCCTCGGGTAATACAGAATCTTTAGATTGATTTTTCATAAATTTTATTGTGGATAGTAATGAAGGGGAGGTTTAGTTATATAATCTTTACAGGTGCATCTGATTTCAACCAAACTTGAAACATTTGTCGTTCATAAGCCAAGTTTAAGGCGTTTCAGTCTTCCAAATTATTATTACGATTAGTTATTAACAATTAGCAATTATAACCGATCATATTTATTGACAATTATAACAATTAGCTATGAGGTAGTTCTTAACTTAATCCGATTTTAATGGAATTTGAAACACTTTCGTTTATAGGCCAAATAAAATTAAGAGGAGGTTAATTACGCATAAATTTTATCAAGATGTGTATTCGGGTGGGGAGGGTTTAATTATTAACTTTTTATTAGTTATCGATTAAATTTGAATCAACAGTGGTCTATAGGTCAAATGGAAGTATGCAGTAAATGATGTGATAGCGCAAGAGAAAACCAACGATTTTTACCTCTAAATTATGTCTTTTATTAGACCAGACTCCTATTCCAAGCCTTCTCCAGAGCAGAAACAAGCTACAATGAGGTTATAATATTAAGGAATGAGACCGAATAAGTAAGAAAAATAGGGCCGCTATAATTTGACGTAGATTCTTAAGAAGATTTCGTATAAAATAAAACATTAATAAAGTTGTGGACAGAAAAGGATATGACAAGCCAGTGACGCGGTACAAGGGAAAGTTTCTTTGATTTCTTGACAATAGAAGTGGAATATATCAAGAAATAAGTGCAAAAGACATTAATGAGAGGATACAATCGTTGGTTTCCTCTTGCACTGGCATTTCTAACATCCACATCCTACAGCTATTTGATGAAAACAATCTTTTAACATTACAATATCTCTCGTTTCATCTTACAGTACATGGATTTTACTAACAGGAAATACCGCAGTTTATTTTTAAGTCCTCTTACGTTCCATTACTCTTCTATTGCTCTCCTTTCCTGATCCGTTGCATAATCTGGTCCAACATTTGGACAGCTCCAAGGTCCGGAAGAAGCTGCTTGTGACTTCACTTCCCCTCATCACGGCGTTAGGCAATTGCGTGAGAAACGAGGGCATCGCGTCATGGATCCTTGAAGCTACTGGCATGTTTATAGAGCCCTAAAAAAAATTATATATTTTAAAGGAATAAACGATATGACCTGTTTGGGGTGCACGTATGCAGTCTCGATACGTTTCTGTTATAACGTATATAACAATTTTAAGAAGTGATTTTTACCTAATTCGAAATCCTATGAAGAAACAATTGAGCGTAGATAAATGAACATGATTAAGGTATTCTACTACTCAGTACGGTTGCATAGACACGTAAATTCAGCTACAAAGAACACATTTCTTAACAGTATGTTGGCTTTTTGGTTCAAGTTTTAAATATTTATCAGGTTTCAATTTAAATTTACTCTCCTCCCTCTCCTCCAGTCGCTGGAAGATCTACCCCCAATCCGGTCATCACTACGCGTTATTTTGGAGCCTTAAAAAATACAGAATATTATCTCAATTCATATCTGACCACATTAAACCGACTCCTCCATTATTTCAAGGTTTTCGCGGCTTACCTATTTATTTTATTGTTATTATTATTCATTTATTCCTGGATCGGATTGGAGACCCTTAACTGGGTATTTTAAGTATACAACATTATTGATATTTGGCAAAGTTTTTCATAAAAAAGACATCCGAGCGATTTATATTGCTTATTATTATAAAATCAGATAAGATTGTTAGATAAATGAAAATCAAATATAAAACTAATAAAAATGAATAAATTTTCCACAGAGAAAAAAAATAACTAAATGGAAATATTAAAATTACCAACTTATTATAATTAACAGTTTTAACATAAAATAAAATACTGAAGAAAATTTTAGAAGAAACCTGTTGGTTTGATCCAATTATTATGCCTAATTTTCATTAAATTTTTAAAAAATATAATTCAAAAATAAGAAGTATTTCCTTTCTTTTTAATACAATTTTTATTGTGTTCACTATTTAATTATAGGCTGGCATTATGCAGAATTAAAAGAGAAAAAATATATAATAGAATATTATATAATAATATGTAATTAGGATAGATATGGGTAAATAGATAAATCGGAAAGGAAAATATTTATCTATATTTTGTACCTAATGATAATTATTGTTATATTTATTATACTAATAAATAAACCACCTCTCTCTTTCCCGAAGAAAATATTATAATCAACAGCGTTTTTTTCTTGCTTTTTAAATTAAAACCGCTTCCTATTAAAAAGAGGTCATGGTAAAACCTACATAAAGCATTTTAAACTTTTAAATTATTATGGTTCAGTTATCTATAATAATGATTAAATATTTTATTCTATACCTAATATAATTATTTCTTTTAAAAAAATAATACTATGTTTCATATTTGATAATTTTAACTTTTCATGGAATATGGAGAAATTATATGTTATATGAATTCTATCGAGTGAATAAATGAAGCTAATTATTTTCTTTTATTCCTATTTTATGCTCGACTTCTGACTACTATGTACCACGATTTAATTTTTATAAATAATAAACAAGGCGCAGACTTTTATATTATTCTATAATATATTATAATATTATTCTAATCATCAATTAATATATTTTATTTTTAAAGATAGATTTATAAAGGCCTTCATATTTCATTTCGGGCCAGTTTTAAAAATTTTCATTATTACTATAATTATTACTTTTTTATTGAATCAATAAGTACACAAAGAAAGAAACATTCAGGATTATTGATACAAAAGGTTTCCGCCTCACAACTCGTGTTTAAGTTTTGATATATAACAGAGCTTTGAATTCCATGCAGCCAAGAATTAAAAACGTTCAATATACGTAAAAGTCGCACATTATAAACAAAAAATGGACATTTTGAAAAAAATAAGAAGCGTAAGTAAATTAAAATAAAAAGAAGAGTAAAAAATTCAATAAATAGTATACAAATAGTAATGATGAGTGTCAAAATGTTTTTTAATCAACTCGCATTTAGGGAATTGAAAGAGGGACATTTTTTCGCGTTCTTTTTATCTATTCTTAATGCTACTTTCCCATTGGTCATAGCGTAATAATACTCGTAAAATATCTGAAGCTTAAATAAGTACCTATACGGCCTAATGCAAAAATAATTTTTTAAAACGAAGCGGAAGTTTTTCGAATTCGCGGTATAAAGTATAGAGAACATTAGAAAGTATACATAGAAGTTAAATATCACCGATAGGAAACTGTTCAGAAACCAAGAAAAAACAGCCTAATTGTAAAAAATATAAACAAGATTTTTTTATGAGCAAACACTTTTTAATAACAATAATAATAATAATTCAACAATGTTACCATGTGTCATATAAAATATTAAATGTTTCAATGCATCACTTGGTATTAATGTGAATATCCCTGTCCTTGATTTAGATATAGATGAAATTTATATACAAAAAATATTTTATACGAACTGCAAGAGCCTGCTGGATGGTTTTGAGAAACAAGAACCTTATATAATATGATTTCATAATAACGGATTAAAATATTTACAAAAAGATAAATGTTGTAAGATGTGTTGATGAAATACTTATATAATTAGTCGAAAATGAAACATGATTATTTTTAAAAAATAAGGCATTAATATCAATAATTAATTGAGTTTAGAAAGTCAATTATATACGGCAGCAGGATTTCTACTCACGATTCTACGTGAACTTTAGAACAATGGGGAATAAGTGGGGAGCTCTGACTCAACCGAAAGCTTACCAGTGAAAAAAAATTCCTTTAGTCGCAATCTTCATGATATTTATTTATAATTTAAAATTCAATACTTGGATGTTTGGAAAAAAAACAAAAATGATATAATATGGGATTTAATAAACAAAGATTTTAAATTTTATTTAAAATGATCGTCATAGTTATTTAACTTAATTTTTTTTTTTAAAACACATTTAGTGTAACTGTACCATAAGTTGACAATGCTCCAATAGTTGACATTTTGTACAAAAAGTGTGAATAATAAGATTCAGGGTTGATTATTTTGGTTCAAAATTTGGCGGTAATTTGCCAAGTTATACTAGTGAGCTGTGCTGCCATCGACATTAGTTTTATGAAAACTCAAGCTTATTTGTGAGAGGTTATAATGGCGAATTTTCTATTGGCCTGAAAACTTGGTTTCTACTACCCGGTTTCATTAAGGTGGAAGTCAAGTTAAATAAGCTTAAATGGTTTATTTGAGTTTAATTATGTTTTAATTACTTTTATGGTATTCATTAAGTTGATGAGGATCATTTGATATCGTTTTCAATATATTAAAATAATGTTTTAGGGCTTAAATGTTGGTGTCAACTATTAGAACAGAAATTAATCCATAATTTCAATAGTTGACATCGATGTTATGGTAACTACCGCCGGAATTAGCAAATAGTGTTCCATCTGGGGGTGGTTTATTGAAATCTGAGTCTGGCTGGATGACAGGTGTCTTATTTTATGAATTTATAGCTAGTATGCTCTATCCATGGATCATTGAGAGCAAAATTTCATTGCCAATAATCCTATTCCTTAAGGGACACGCGTATCATCTGACTCTCCCCACTTCCTAATTCTGCAAAGAACATGTGATACTTGCTATTAGTCGCACTTATCAAAATGCTACACATTTCATCCAACCAATGTGGCCATCTTTCATTGTCTAAAAGAGCACTGGAAGAGTGAAGTTCATCATTGGAGAGTCTAAAATTGTGCAAACCCAACACTAAAAAAACGAAACTTCTGGCCATTACTAAAATCTATTTATCATACTTACTTAACTGGATGATCTCATTTTTTGTTTAAATATGTTTGTTTGTTTTTTTTTGTCTCATTTAAGCTTTTTGTAAATAAAATAATTAAATTGTAGAAATTTTATTTTTTTTCCATTGTGAATTTACTAGTTTATAAACAAAAAAAATATTAACTTTTATTGCTGTCCTTATTACCTACTAAACATCATAGGAAATCAACAATTAATGCATGTGTCAACTTTAAAACCATATATGTCAACTTTCCAAACCTTTACATTTTGATGTGTCAACTTTCCAAACCTTTACATTTTGATGTGTCAACTTTCCAAACCTTTACATTTTGATGTGTCAACTTTCCAAACCTTTACATTTTGATGTGTCAACTATTGGTTCATTTTAGAAGTTTCTAAGAAATCATTTTTTATAAAAACCGTAAATGTAGACCATAGGAAATTGTATTCCTAGTGTTCTAAATGGATTGACCTAACTAAATTCATAACAAAGATTATCCTAACATCAATATATTGGTAAACAGTTTCAATAATATAATTTTTTTTCTTAAATTGTCAACTATTGGTACAGTTACCCTATTAGGTACTAATAATTCTTTTGTAAAATCAATAAATAACAGAAGGATAATTAAGAGATTATTATTTGAAACGGAAAATAAACCTCGTGATAATTGCCCCGTTCATTTCTTCGGTGAAGGTCGTACGAACACACGCAAGTTCATTCACAAGCTGTTGTGATTTAAATGGAAAAGTGCTGTGATTTAAATGGATGTAATTCTTTTTTTACCTACGGGTTCATATATATGAATCTGAATTAGTTTATAAATTATATATCGAATTAATTCATTGCTAAATTTGAGGTTCAACTAGAGAATGTTAGATAGCAGCACTCCGCGTGAATGCAATTGTCTATGACAACAATTATCGATTTAATAGAGTAATATTAATATTGATAAAAAAAAAAAGGAAAAATTAATTTTTAATGTGATGCATTTACATGATAAGATAAGTCATATTTTATATATTTAATCACAAAATTATGTTTTCATTCTTTAATCAATTGCGATATCTTTTAAAATTATAAATATTAATCAATTCAAAATACATATATTGATTTGGAAAAAATTATGTTTATAAATATCAAATTCTTTAATTAATAAGTAGGTTAAGGCGTATCATATATATGTATAAATACATAAATATTTTGAATTGAAATAATTTATAATCTATTGGCTTAATTTATTTGCATTTTACTATATTTATTCTGAGGATTGTTAGTAGATATCTTGTAGCGAATAGTTGCTTATTAGATAATATTTTTGCTTTTTTCTAGTCAGGGCTCTCTTTTTCGTCTTTAGAGATTAATTATTCCAGTAATATTTCAATGTGGCGGTAGTTATTTTTCTAACTAAATGATTGGTGTTTCAAGAATATCACACTGATTACATTTTTTTTCAGTATCTTATTACGAGATTTTTCTTTTAATTCCTGTTTTTAATTAATGTACAAGCTTCTAAATTATTTTTAAAGATGGCAAAGATAGCTTAAATTTTTATTTCTACTCATGGGACGAAATGAATTAATATTGTATACATATGTAACATGCCATTGAAAAGATAAAGATTTTAGAAAAAATAATATCTGAAATATAAAGTTACATAAACTCAAACAAAAAAATTTATATTTATTATTATATAAAAATTAATATTGTTAGGTAGATCCATCATACAAATAGGGTTGGCCACAAAACCCCAATCATATATTAGACAGAAGTATCATACATTTTATTAAATATAATTTATTTTCTAACATTTATTTAAAATTAATTTATATTCAGAGTAGAGTGGTAGAGAGACTCTTTACTAAGTAGTATTTGAAAGTTGTGTAAGTGTTAAACCAGATTTATTTTTGGGTATACTCGTATGTGCTAGACAAGCTTATTTAAACTTTTTGTAACTATTACGCTCATAAATTGTTTGAGTTATCTATGATATTAGAGAAAAACAATAATAAAAGCTATCAGAAAGAAAATAGATCATTGGAAAGTTATAAATAGATTTCAAGGCCATGAGGCCTAAATTAAATGGCTATTGATTGTATCTGATGATCCATTAGCTAGCTATACTAGATAAACTCTGTGAGATAAACTATCATTAATCAATCCATCAGCATATCTATATTGACAACGGGATAAAAATAAAATAAGTGCTTAATCTTAAATATCCACTTGAGACAAAATCTCAAGAGAGAGAGGGTCTCGAGATTTGTCGGAGCGTGATGTCCACTTCAGTTCCGATCTCGAGATATTTTTTGGAGAAATCGACGATCAGTGGAATAATCGTGAACAGGTCATTAGAGAGTAAACACGCAATAACTTGGCTGAGAGGCTTGATCGCAACTTAATGCTTGTTCAAGTTTATTATTGCTCAATTGATTCGCGTCAGGACCTAATGGCTTTTCTAATGGCGTATGACATTGTGCAAACAAAGGAAAAGTGGAGAGAAAGCATTGTTGATTAATGTTATGGAGTGTGCAATGAAAAGTATTGGAACCATGTACACACTCATTACTCTCATGAAAAGTAATTTGTATGAATTTTAATAAATGAGTAAATTTACTTCACTTATAATTTTTTTTTAATTTGGGGAATATGGGGGATTCATAATCATTTAATCATATAAAACGATTCATTTTATATATTTTAGTTTGATCGACCTTAAAACTGACTGTCTGTGACTGTCGAAAGGTAAACGTGGGAGATAACATTGGACCTTTGTATTACAAATGCAAAAGGTCCAACTTTCTATGACTTATTTTTAATGTTGCAGTACCTACTACGTCATATACCATACTTGAAAAAGTAACAGGATATTTTTTGAAGTAAAGGGGATTGGGAACACTTGGGTGTCAAAAGAAGTGGATTGGTTTTAAATATTAAAAAAATAAATATATTTTATTACACATATCGTTATGTGAGTTGGGCATAGTGCTATAGCTAATTGGACTTAATTGCAGATCAACGATGTGCAATAATTTTGGAATTTTAACTAATTAAGTGGTAATACATAAAAAAAAAAAGAAACAAAAAAAAGGACATACTTAAAGCACGGAAACTTGCAGCAATTCTTCCTTGATCAATTGATTTGAATTTTTCGAGTTTTTTTCGTATTGCAATGGGTCATCTGACGATCGATCGACGATCTGATACCATCATCCAATTCAGCTAAGAGAAATATGAAACTGAATAATGTTATGCAAGAGAGCAACCATGAAATGTCGCATATTCGTGGATTCTATGCGAGTTTCACAAAATGGATTGCACCAGATATCTGGTGGTCTGGAAGCATAGAATCGATGGGAAAACGGAATTTTCTCAAGGCAAGAAAACCGCAAAATATAATCTTTTGAATCTACTCCATTCTTATTTTACACAACCATGCCTTCATCCTTTTTTTTTTTAGGTCGGCCTAAACCGCACCTCGCTGAGCCTGTAATACGTTTCATTGAAATGAAACAAAGGATCACAAAAACGATACATTCAAGGGTTGTTATTTCTTTAAAGAAAAAGGGAGTTCTTAAGCAGGTTGAAGAATTACGCAATGCTATCCTACGGATCACTTGTTACTCGCTTTTCCCAAGCAATTAAGGGACTATAAGAAACAAACATGTCCTCGTCGGTTGGCATGAACTGTTTGCAAAATGTTAACAATCTTTTTGAATATACCTGACGACAGTAACAATCCCGTTTAGGTATTGCAACATATTATCTATTACCTCTTATGAAAAAACGTAAATATTTGAACCTTTCTTAAAATCAAAACGCGATCTCTTGTTACCACTTCGATCCCCCTAAATGGTGGTTAGCCCCCTTGGGCGGACTCTGCAGAATTGTAATTTCACTCTTAAGATGAAGTTTATGAACAGAGTTTCATGAGTTTTATAGTACATAAAATTTTGTATAGCGTTTGCAGAGTAGTTTTTTCAATCTTGTATGAAAATTGTTCTACTTAATTCCAACATTTTCGAGATGAAATACTAGACAAAAGATAACCTAGCCTAGGTTTACGAAGAAAGGTTTTCTTCAATGTTTTGATGCCATTTATTTTATTTCACACTTAAGGTTTATTGGTACTTATCAGTTTCGAAACTGTTCTTCAAGGTTGTGAGATATGTGAACGAAGACAGTGTGGTGCAATAAATGAGTTCTTATTTACTGATAATACCCTTGTGTCATCGGCTAGTATCTATAAACCTACATCCGAGATCAGTATCGTTCGAAACACAATTTGGAAAATGAATGTGTTCAAAATAAATATACTTTACTAATTGTATTACTTAAACCTGAAAATAACTGTGGGGTGCTCACATTATTTGGAAGCTGATTACATTTTAAAATTTAAAACTTAAAAAAATATTAAACTAAAACCCTGTTAAAGGTATCTTTTTAAAAGTAAGAATTCCTCCACAAGATCCCATGCACCTGAAACAGTTTATTTTATAATTATAATATAAAGTATAATATATATGATATAAAATATAATTTTATACTACATATAAAATTATATGTATTATATTTTTGTAATATATGATAAAACATGTAATTTTATATTTTACGGTTTCGAGAAATTTTCTCATTAAAATAGAATAAAAATAGTTCTGTTTTTCGTAATACACGAAAGAAGAAGATTTGTATAAATGTATCGTGATAATTTTTAAAAAATAATTTAAAATTTTTGTTTTCATTACGTAAATTTATAACATTTACTTACCTTTGCAATTTGATTTTTTTTAAATAGCCTAAAGGCCGAAACTTTACGAATCAACATTAACAGAAAGATTGTAATATATAAAAGTTAATACATTTGCTTTGCATAATAGTAAAAAAGATACATATTAATAGTAACGTATTACTTTAAGAATATTTATGACCTACTGATAGAATTTTTAATCTATTTTTATCAAAAGTTTATAAAAAATTTATACAAAAATTAAACCACTTATACTGAACAGCAATAGATATATTTATACTCATAGATTTATACTACATAGATACTCATACTCATAGATTTATACTCACTTATACTTTTTTCAATAATTAAATTATATACTTTCTTATAATTTATTTTAGATATATTATGGTTTATTTAGTACGTCGAATATTAAATGCATGAATATTTGAGATGATTTTTCGAAAATCATTCAATTATCAACAAACCCGAAATTTTGAATAAATAATAAATATTAAAAATAATAATAAAATCAACAATAGGTTCAATATCAGCGAAGATACAGCAAAAACATATAGTATTGGTCCCAGAAAACATCATCCGACTTTTATTCGGTAGATCGATGTTGATTATTCCGGATAACTACATTATAATTGTAGGATAGAGGACATTTTTTTATCTCTAGGAGAGATTAAGTTGTACGGTTTATTAAAGCTATTGGAAGAGGACTAGTGAAGAAGCAAGGTTAAAAATTCTAGATTAAACTATATTAATAGAAAATAATGTGGTTTTAATGTTGCATTACAGAAATTAAAATGAAAAGATATTCACTTACGAAAGTTTAATTTGCATATAAATCACATTCCAGTCAAACTGTGGCCAACGCTATGTGCCTTAGAACGGCATTTCCTAATTTAGGGAGTGAAAGTTGTGCCTAGTTCTGTGTCATCAAACGCTTACCTTTACGAACCCGATATCTCAATAACATGTTAAAATACATATGCTGTGTATGCATAAATATATTTATATGACTCAGAGGCTGAAAATATTGAATCTTATCCAGGTGAAATCAATAAAAAAAAAAAGTTTCGAAAAGAGCTAGAGAAATCGAAAGCTGACTAAAAACATTACTGTATAAATATATTGATAAAAATAAATGATATAAAGTGCATTTAATATTCTTCTCCATAACAGCAATCATTTCATAAACTTTATTTGAAATAGGCTGAAAGAAAAAGAAAAAAAAAAATGAATGATGGATTCGAAAAAAAAAATACGACGATTATATCTTTATATATACAATCATGTTTTTTGACAGCAATATCATTAATTTATAAGCTATATCAATAAAAATATAAAAATTTCAAACACATTTATGACATTTCCCGAAGTTCAAAAAAAAAATAAAATTATGAAATTCATATATGGTTCCTTAATTTTTTATGAAGTATTTTAATTAATGTAATTATGAAGTTACATTAAAACTAAACGTGATATAATTTACTGGTAAACCATTAATAAAAAAAATCTTCTAATTAGAGTTTAATAGGTTAAATTTCCACGGTCTTTAATTTCTTCTTTTAAATTAAATAGGCACTGTTCTGAAGTGAAAAATGTCTTCCATCAAATCCTTGTTCCCGAAATCCATATATGGTAATTTTATGTTTTCAAAACAGAAAATTTTTTTTTGGACAAATTGGTTGCAGCCTGGCCCTTACCTGACGCACTGATAAGACCTAAGTTGTCGTTTATATTAATAAATATAGAAATACATGACAAAAAACTTATTTTACTTTCATTATTTTATTCAATTGAATAACTTTTCTTCTAAAAAGTACCCGTCAGTGTTGTCCCGATCATCACTGAAAAGTACCTGTTGGGAGTTTGTTGTTCGTTAAAACTTCTTCGGTACTAGTTCGCTTATGTTACTCCTGGGCTTGGCCATTATGACACTGTTTACTGTGGCCCTGATCTCAATAGAAAAGGAACCGTTTGGGAATTCATTTATCACTTTAGAGTGAGCTTAGAGAGGGAAGGCTGAAAGCTGAGATCTTATAAAGCTAATCAATGCCCTTTTTAACTGAAGAAAGGTCCCTTAGCAATATACACGTACATGTGTATAAATATGTATACTTGTTTATATTCTAAATCGGAAAAAAAGTATCAGTCCAGTACATAGCGAAATTTGTAATGATTTCTGAATATATGATGGTATTGGGGTACAGTGTTATAATAAAGACTTATTTTTGTGATATAGAGCTCCGAGACCAGAAAAATTTCAAGACTATAACTATAAAAGACAACTATAATTATAGGAATAACTATAAGAACTAAATCATGGAGAACAAAGAACAGAATGCTTCAAAATTTGGAACGAGAACAATTGGGACGCAAAATACCATAAAGGGATATTGATTTATTATTTTGCAGAGATGCATGCAGAAAGATAAATATCAGCAGGCTCCAGAGGTGAAGAACTCTTAGGAGAAGTTTCAGGCGATATACAATACAAGCTCAGTATAGGTAACCGACAAAAAGAAGAGAAGAAATAATGCCATTACTCTAATAATCCACATGCTCAGTTGTTTTAACAATATGGAAAGAATAATCGATTATCATAATGGCTGGTAGATCGCACGTGTTGTAATGATCTTGAGATATATATTATTATCGCAATTTTTTCAATTATTGTGTACTAGTTTAACCTATTTCTATGCTATTTTTAATGGTTCTTCAGTTATTCTACTTATTAAATTATTTTTATTTTTTATACGGACCTTGAAAACTTGCCCGCTTACACAGTAATCAAAACCGTAATTTGCATTGATTTTGCATTGAGGTGGCAATTAGGTATTGAGTTAAAGGTTATTCTTTTTTTTTTTTTTTTTTGTTTTTTTTTTAAGCTTAGGAAATCTTATTTTTCACCTATTGATTCAACATTTTCCTCAAGAATTTATTCAATGGTATAATTTTTGTTAAAGTGGGGTAAATGCGATGAGAAG
This sequence comes from Aelia acuminata, assembly GCA_911387785.2. Classification (NCBI taxonomy): domain Eukaryota; kingdom Metazoa; phylum Arthropoda; class Insecta; order Hemiptera; family Pentatomidae; genus Aelia; species Aelia acuminata. The sequence continues at coordinate 114,814,677 of OU426980.1, read as the reverse complement.
ATGACTAATGTTGGACACTGAAGAGTATCAAAATAAAAAAAATATATATACCTACATTGACTAGGAACAAAATCATATTATGTTTAGGATTAAATATTCTATTATTTTATGTAATATGGTTTTATGGAAAAATGGTGACTGATAGATTTTTTTCGGACTTTTCATTCAAACTCAGCACACATGAAAATAAAGAAATTAGTAAAAATTTCTCAAGGGTGTGATTTTTTTTTCAAGCTTCTTAAATAGATGGGATTTATTTTATAAAATATTTTTGCGCCCCCAACACGTTTACTGTTTTACCTATTTGAATAATAAGTAAAAATACAATAAACAAAAAAATTCATTTTTGCTTTCCTTTGTCACCTTTTCTTTCTTTCAATAGTCCACCTATCCTTACGCCAGTAGCGGATCCAGGGGAAGGGCGCGGGTGGCGCACGCCCCCCTGAGAGATGAAGACACTCATACAGTATTACTATTTCTATACAAAATGAGCTATATTTAGTCATTTTCCAAGTCCACTAATTGAAAATGAATTGTATTTAAACATTTACAGTAATTTACAACGTCATTATGTACTAATATGTATTTTAAATTAGGGCCTTCATTAATCATGAAATGTAAAAAAAAAAGTGCGCCCCCCCCCCAAATATTGAGAGTAATATGATTTACCACACATTTGAGAAACAAAATAGAATCTTCCACGAATGATTTTACGGATTCATTTCGCCGTTTTCTCATTTCACCATACTATTTGCCATTTTTTCAGTAATGTGAACGCATTTCACCTTTGAGGAAAGCCTTATTAGACGAATTGAATTTTATAATTTTATTTCCGATTTACTTGGAGATTATAGGACGCCATCCTATTCACGACGCACTTGGTTTTGCGTCGGCCGATTAGGAAATATAATTAATAAAGTAATGATGAAATATATGAAATATTGAACTTCGGAACTGATACAGGAATTTCTCAAGTTTTTCTTCTTTTTTTTCAAGTTTAAAGTATTAAAAAAATAAACAAGAAATCATTAAATCATTTAAAAGAATAAATGGTATAATGGCATGCATTGTATTGTTTATAGTCATTATAGCGTAATTATATAAATTAAGTTTTAGACTTTACATTTATGAAGTCATCATATCTGTAATCCCAGTGAATGAGTGGTAAATCGAAATAATTAATGAAAACCTGATTTTATATCAATACTGTTTGAACTTAAAAATCGTCCCTGAAACGTAAGGAAATTCGAATTACTGATTAAATATTTAAAGGCATAGGGACAGATGTTTAAAGGCATCTCCCATAAATAAAAAGTGTTTCTGAAGAAAAATAAGCGTCTTAAAAAGGATTTAATTTAAAATTAAGCTGTCAGAGAAAAAATAAATAAATAAAATTGTGTTCAATTCAGCAATTTTTTTTTCAGAAACACATCACACGGCCAAAATATCTAATGGCATCGGAAAATAATTTTTGCCCTTTTTTAACTTAGGAACGGTAAAAAAAAAATTTAAATATTTACTTCAAATAATCCAAAACTTACTGTATTCTCCTTCAAAAAAAAATAAATAAAAAATAATAGTAATAATAATAAATAAATAAAAGGCAAAATAAAATGAGACGTACAATTAAATTTTACAACTCCTTTGGCAAGGGAATATAGCCAATATATGACTTCAAAACAAACAAATAAATATTGATAAGCCGTTTATAGAGAGACTAAACATTGACCTACTTTGTGTAATAAACAAATTTAGTTATTGAATATACAACCCATTATCCAACTTGAAACATTTAAAAGATAACAGATAACCATTTTTTTTAAACATATTAGCTCCACTTTTGGAAGAAAGAAATAATTTTAATTTTTAAATTTAAAGCAACATTAAAAAAAAAGCAATAATCACCTTTGGGGTAAATTTATAATAAAATTTACGGATACAGACATGTAGCTTGTATTTTCTATACATTCGATTTTTATAATGAAGGCTGGAAAATTCGAATATAACCATTCAAATGCTCATTTACAAGAAGGATATTAAAGTTCAAATTTGATTATGGGCACTTTTTTCCATAAAATTCGTGCGATTTTCTCAAAAAGGGCACTCACGATTTTGATTAAACCGGCCATGGTTAATGAGAATCAAGAATTTTTCAATATCAGGTAGATTTTATCACCATCAAAATTTTCTTACAGGACTCAAAAGGCAAAGGGAAAAATTTGTTGTTATAAAGTACCTTAATTAATTATTAAGCTTTAAAGTTATGCGTCTTTCGCTAATTCTTTGAGGTTTCATGGACAAAGAAAAAAGAAACTGATTTAAAAACTGTGGGAAGAAGGTCCAGCTGAAAAACTTATTATTTTTTTAAGATATCTGTTTTTGTTTTTTGTAAATTTAAACTGGAAATTCAATTTAGATGCTTCTGGCTATTCAATTTTTGCCTCAGATTTTTTAGTTTTAGAAATAAAATCAGTGGTTATGATTCTAATAATAAACATTTTTTTTAAGATGTCTGTTTTTTTAATTTATACTGGAAATTCAATTTAGATGCTTCTCGCTACTCAATTTTTGCCGTAGATTTTCTAGTTTTAGAAATGAAATCACTGGTTATGATTCTAATAATAAACACTTTCTGGAGAAATTAATTAAATTTATTTATAAATATATAGTTACCACTTCGTCATTTTTATTACGAAAAACTCCTTTTTACTCTTCAAAAATAAAATTCAAATAAGCAAAAACCATGAATAAATATTATTTTGTATGACTAAAAGTGGAATTGATATAAAATAAATTATGGTTGAAAAAAAAATGAGTTTATAAATTTTAGTTTATCTATCCATTTTTTTATCTTCTTTAAATTTCACCAATTCATTTTTATACTGACATTCTTTAGTTTCAGATATTACAAACAACTATGGTTCGAAATTAAATATTATTTTCCCTGAAAGAGAATAGAAGTCATGTACGGACTTTAATGGTTCCAATAAATAACTAAAAATCACATCATGACTTTTATAATTCGGAACAGAAAATAAAATTCCTAATACGATCTTTATCGCTATGATATCTTATTCTTGTTTTGGTATTTTTTTTTTTTTTTTTTTTTTTTTTTTTTTTTTTTTTTTATCCTTCAAATATAAATTCCATGAAACCATCAAAAAATTATTGCAGCTATTTTTTTTTTTTTTTAAACATTCGATATTCAGTCTTATTAAAAATTTATTGTTAACTTGAATGGTAAACATAGAAATTCCCTATCATTACTTTACCTTACAGTTACCCTAAGGTAAGGCGCACATTGAGACACAGGCGACGCAGAACCGAGCAGAGCAGTTTTTTCAATGCGTGAGGTAGGTAGGAAACTGCGCTGCCCTGTTTCCAGTTTACAGTTTTCCCTATCTTGAGCATTTGTTTTCCAATTTCCTCTTATTCCCATCTTTAAATTCCCTATATATTTTTGTTTAAACTTTATAAGAGGCATTAAAATAAATAAAAAATACTAATATAATAATCACAGAAGCCGCAATAATCGAAAAAGAAGTAAAATAGACAATAACTTAATAGGAACTTTTTGACTGGAAATATAATATAGAATTGCATGTGTATTTGTGTTTGTTGCTTGGTTTTTTGAAACAGTATAGGATAGGAAAGGATTTTTTTTTTTAAATTATTCAACAAAAGACCATAAATAAATAACATAATTCTTTTTTTCTTTTCTAGGTTTTTTTTTTTTTTTTTATAAATTCTTTATTTATTCTTGAATATGTGTTTTTAACGATTATTTACAGATCTTACGTTTCAACTTCTAATTAGTAGAGCTTATTTAACAATGAATAAGGCGATTGTTGGAGAATAGGAATCGGCAACTGTTGGAAAAAGGAATAAAATGCTGTTAAGAAACCCCTTGAGGCAGGTCAGATCAATCTTTAGTGGCGTTGCAAGTCTTACCGCAGAAGGTGCAATTGTATGCAAGTCTTAGTAAATCGTTGGTCCGGCCACGGATGCAGGGGGTGAAAGTCTAGCCCAAGTTACCAAACGCAGGTACAAAGGCCATCATTAGTTCTTGCATTTCAAAATGTCATTTCCGTGGGTTGAAAATTTTTTCACATACACACAGTTGTATGCCAAATATGAGTTTTTTCGTTCTTAGTTTTTAAATTAAGGTAAGAAGATTCTGATTTATATTGTCTTTTGTCCAGCTGGATTCCTTAGACAGCTCACAGGTGTATTTTTAAATCATTTGCAAACGGAAAAGAAAAGAAAAAAAGGTTGAGCAAGCTTTCGAGACTGATATAACTCACGGAAACGTCATACCAACAATGAGATATAGATTTAGGACGGTTTCAAAATTACTAATGGTTGTGCTTTATATATCATGACCTCTTTAAAAAGCAATACCGTTATAGAGCACAAATGATAAGTACTTTTACAACAGATGGCATTAAACTAAGTATGGATAAAAAAAAAAAAAACTTCTATTACTGAAAGATCAGTTGGTTTTATAAGGTATTAACACGAGCTATCATTTTAGAACCAAAATAAAATTTTACACTATATAAAAAGATTTAATTTAGGAAATTAAAAAATCATAAAATTCTGAAACCGTATTCCAATTTTTGATCGATTTTTAAAATATGAATAATCACGAAATAAAAGATAAAGATAAATTTTATTTTTAATTTGGTTAAGACATTTCTATTTTCAATGATAAACAAGGGATTTATCCCCTATTGAAACTTAAACTCAAAAACTTTGAAAATAAATTAGAAAAATTAGATTAAATAGTGTACGTTTTATGTGGTTAAGTATGTACCTGCAACCTTAATGGGGGCGCTAAAAAGTGTGTACAACACTAACGAATGACTAAAATTGATTTATCCCGTTTAGCAATTTCACGCCTCATATGATCATCACACGATTTATAATATACTGTCAGAAAGCTATAAAACTTACAAAAATGATAGAATCTAATATATAGAATAGTATTAGGTAATCTAAACTGACTAATTAAAAAAAAATTATTATTGTAATTAAAGAGCAGGATAGCTCAGGCTTAGTAGGATATCTTCAATATTCTGTCACAGATCCTCTCTGTGGTAAGGGTGGGTACTCTTATTTGAAACATAAAGGGGGAAAACCTGACGGTTGAGCTTGATCACGGTCAAATCACATCCTCACACAGCACTGCACCCAAGACCATGGGTTGTAGTGGTACATGTTTTTTTATTTATTAATTGTCGCAATTAACATTGCTTACTCATTTATTTAATTGAAACTGAATGAAATAAATATATATAGTTCATAGAATGTTTATGTATTTTATAATGTCCGTACGTTTAATTTATAATTAAATAATATACTTGATGTATAATACTTTATTTACTAAAAGTTGCGCTGCCTAAATACACCGCACCATTTATATCATCATTATTTTTTAAATCTCTAACTAAATAAAAGGTTTTTTTTTAAGAGTAACCATGAATCTCATCTAACCCAAGAAGCTTAATAATGAGGAGGTAAAGATGAAACTGGAAAGTCACGCGGCATAAATTACAAAACGGACCTCAATTCAAACAACATTCCACAGTGACTTCTCTAGCGAGGCATGAAATAAGAATCTTATATAATAACTTTCTCTGAGCCCTATACCCTTCAGGTAACTTTTATTCATTTTAAAAATATTTATAAAAATAAAAAATAAAAGAATAATCGATTAAATCTTTTATCCCGTGGAACTCTACTCTCTCCTACTATTTAAAAAAGGAATACATTTTTTTTTTGTTTTAGCAATTAATTATTAATTAAGCACTAATTTTCATCATGTTATATTAAGTGCCTAAAAGTATTGATGGCATAGTATGAACATGGTAACTCGTCTTAACATGATCAACATATAGTTTTTATAACTGGAAAAAGTGAACAAAATCAATCAGCTTTAGAATGTTATTAAGTTTTTTTTTTCAATTTTTGAACTTTTATGGAAAGGCGGATAAAAACTGACAAAAAGTAAGATATGGTATGACAAATATTTTCGGCTTTTTAGTTTATTTCAAATTTTTATACTGGAAATTTGATTTTTAAATTACTTGAGACTCCAGGTGTGCCCCAAACAAGTGTTTTAAATTTCCAAAACTAAAAAATACTAGGAAAAACAAATTTAACGGTGAGATAAAAAATAAAAATTTAGAAACTGAGAATATGTTCAGCAAAGATGTAGCGTATAATAATTGATAAATTTTAAATTTTAAAATTGTTAATTTTAATACCGTGCCTTACCTACGTTTTTTGTTGGTTTTTCGAGCGTTCTGCATTAAACGTTTCAAAAATAGAAATAAAAAAGTTTATTTTAAAGCTGATTGATATAGATATACACTTTTTGCAGTAATAAAAACTATATATCGATTCTAAGAGTCAAAGAGTTTTGATCCTAATAAAATTTGACAGGATTTTTCTCACCAACAAAAATTGCGAAACGCCAACAGAACTTAAGCACTTTTTAATAAAAAATAACTTTTTTTACAAACTAGATACCCAATCAGAATGAAAAGTTAATGCTCTTTTGAATGGCAGAAAACTAAAATTTCTGTTTATTTATTTGCTCTATAAAACATTTTAAATAAAAAACAAACTATAAAAATGAACAATTTCGTATGGATGGGGAATCAAAACAATATAAAAATGGATAACATACTTAAGTAGAAAGAGGGTAACTAAAACTGGAAGAGCCACGTGACGTGTGCAACATCAACTGGTTCAGAAGAGGTCGCAAGAAGATTACCACAGAGGAGAGAATGGTATCTTTAAAGAAAAAAAGAATGAAATAAAGAACGTCGATCCCACCGTATTTGTAGTCCGTGTAAATACGTACTGAGAAACATGTCAGTACCTATTTGGACATCAAATTCCTTCCACCTTCATTCCTAAGAAACTAAAATTCTTCGGGAATTTCTCAATAAAATTATATAGAACTAAACGTATCACATTTAGGCCCTAACAAAATCCTAACATATATTACTTTTATATTTAACGTTGTCGTGCCATATCAATCTGGATTTTTTTTTTTTTTTTCAATACAATAAATATTTCATTTTAGTCAAGTTTTGTTATGATCCTTTTATTAACCTCAACTTTTACAATTATTTTTATTTTATTTTTTCAACGTTTCAGCACTCACGCCATTATCAAGATAAACATCTAAAAATAGAATTTTAATATATTTCAACATTACTATTTAAATTAAATAATTAACATTTACACCCATCTCTGATCACAGAATATTTTAATAGAATAGGCTGAATGCCCTATGCATAAAATTAAAAGTTGTTATTAGTTAAAAAACCACAGTCCTTTTCTTTTCAAGCTGTATAGGATTATTATACCTAACCCCTTATCCCCTCCAACATGTAATTCCATTGTTACTTAAATAAATAATTAAACAATTACTTAATTAAATATCTAAGATAAATTATAAAATGTCTAAAACTAGAAATAATAAAAAAAATAAAAATGATATTAAAAATCAAAACCTAATTTAGATTATAGAATTTAAAAAAAAAAAGTAATTTATAAAATTGATCTTGTTTCTTTCATTTGATCCCTTAGCAGCATGAATGCTACAGCATGTTACAGATTCTTCTTCGAAAATCCATCACTTATGCCAAAGGTTAATTTGCATATTATGCCATTGTGATTGAGTTTGGCCAAAAAGATAAAATATATTTAACAAACGGTTTTAAATGATGAGAAAATCTCAGATTATAACTTTAAAGCTCAATGATATAAGCATTTTAACAAAGAACGGATTTGAAAAATATTTTGCATTTAAACTTGGCGCATTCTCTGGTGCTCAATAAAATCAATGGTTAGATTATAAAAATAATAATTGCAAGAATTTTTTTCTCTTATTCCGGGATTATATATGATATATTTAATTTTAATACAGGACAAGAAACCGATCAATTATTCAACATTTATTAAATAATGCGCTGTGTTTAAAAAAAAAATTAAAAAAAAAAATGAATATACCAACCGTTGATATGTTTTATGTCTTTTTTATTAAATATGTAAATGTACATTATGCATATGCTCTATAAAAACAATATATCGATTCAAAACATTTCCACCGCTCAATCTAAGATATTTTAATTAATAACCTTTAATTTATATAAATATATATATATATTATATATATATATATATATATATATATATATATATATATAAAGTTGTTTTTTACTTTATTGCAGTGATTTATACGCGGGTCATTTGGCGGAATGAGGTGTAATTCCAGTTTATTCACGTTAGACGCCTATCGTTTCCCAATTTCAATTTGAACTACATAATAAAATGATAGTGGAAGATATCTAGTAGACCGTAGACATAAATGAAGTGGAAATGGTTGGTCAAGATAAATAACACGCATATTTAGCTTTTACACATTTAATTTTAAATATGTAAAACCTACAGATGTATGTTATTTATCTTTACAGCAGCACCCCCCAATCATTTCCACTTCATATATAACAACATAGTATAAAATAATTAAAAGTAAGGGAATATTTTTTTCCTTTAGCAGCATGAAAAAGAAAATATACTTATTAAATGTTTTTATATAATGTTGACGCCCATCTTTTACGGAGTCGTTCACACCACCCTTAGGGCCTATTCACACTATCGGTTTCGCGCCCGCTCCACTCTCGCTCCGCTCCCGGTCCGCTCTCGCTCTACCCCATTCACACTAGCGCTCCGCTCCCGCTCCACTCCCGGTCCGCTCTACTAAGGTCTTACCATATTCACACTATATAATTTTACACCGTTCAATTTTGATAGGTTTAAGCTATTAAAGCCATTAATAATCGAAGTTGTCTGCATTCGGATTTTAATTAATGATTAACTTTCAGTTATTTAAGTATTCATTTATTCTTCAATTTTACGGCCAAAAAAAAAAACAATTTTTCGTTTGTAGAAATAGCTGGTATGTATACTTTTCTTGCTGAAGAAGATAATACAATATTATCAAAAAATATAATAAGAAGAATATATTGCAACACAATTATAATTATTAATAATAATTATAAATTAATTTAATTAATGGTGAAGAAATGATTTAAATTTTTTTCGGAATGTATTCGAATACGCTTGAAAATTTCAAGTTGAAATCGGTAAATGCTACAAATTTACCGATTGTGTTCTCTTCTTTTCCTGATTAATATTTTAATTATTTTTTGCTTTAATATATTTTTTTGTTAATGATCTGACATTTTTCATAATATACTGCATTTTTATTCGTTTCAAATTAAACATTATTTTATAATAGCAATGAGTATGTAGTCAATAAATAAATCGGTGACCATTTTTTACGAGTACATTAATTCATAGCAAAATATATCTCAAACATAATATGAATTTTTCACGTCGAAAAACCGCGCGCGTATTGTTGGTGATTTTTTTTTTTTTTTTTTTTTATCATTTCAAGCGTATTCGAATACATTCGGAAAAAAATTTAAATTATTTCTTCACCATTAATTAAATTAATTTATAATTTTATATATATATATATTAAAGTTGAACTTTTTTGGCCGTAAAATTGATGAATAAATAAATACTTTAATAACTGAAAGTTAATTATTAATTAAAATCCAAATACAGACGGTTTCGGTTATTAATGGCTTCAATCGTGAACGGTGTAAAATTATATAATGTGAATATGAAAAGACTTTAGGAGAGTGGAGCGGGAGTGGAGCGAGAGTGGAGCGGGAGCGGAGCGAGGCCGGACCTGGGCCAATATTGTGATCAATCTCTCTCTATTCCTCTTTAGAATATTTTGCCAGTGAGACCGGACCTGGAGCGGAGCGGGAGCGGAGCGCTATTGTGAATGGGGTAGATCGAGAGCGGACCGGGAGTGGAGCGAGACCGGAGCGGTACCGATAGTGGAATTCTCTGTCTATTTCTCTTTAGAATATTTGAGCGGACCGGGAGTGGAGCGGGAGCGGAGCGATAGTGTGAATCCGCCCTTAGTCTCATTATATGTGTGATTTACATCTTAACATTTAATCAAGTTGAATACATTTTTGTTTTATATATATTTATATATATATATATATATATATATTTACTCGCTTTCGATTTAAAACACGCACTCAAAAGAAAATAAAAGCAATGCCATAACGGAATAATGCTGTTATTACATGAAGAGCAATGGACGACCTTGGCACAAAATTCATCTTTACCAAACCTGTTCCGGACTTTTCCTCATTCTTTCAGCTCTCGGTCTATGCTATCTTTTAATCACCCTCTCCTCTTCCCGTATTCTTGATCTGATTCATAAAACTAGTCTTTTTTAACATAGGATTCGAAAAAATATCTAATTTTGCAAAAATTTTCATTTTTTTTTTTTTTTTTTTTTTTTTGCTCGGTGTTAAATCAGAAGCACCACTTTCAAAACCAGTCTTTGATGCAACCAATCAAGTTTTTTTGTTTTTTTTTTATTATACGATGTGTTCCTGATGTAGGTTACAAAAAAAATAAAATCTGGTGCGTGCGCGCAACACACAACTTTCACTTACCAACTTACTTAGATTAGAAATTGACGTGTTTTGCTAAATATCATTTCCCAAAGTCACACATTTTTCTACATTCATATCTTATTTTTGTTAATCGTTAAAGCCGTTTTTGAGTAAATAAAAAAAACCGTGAAAATGATACAAAATTTATTAAGTAAAGTCCCCCCCTCCCATAGATCAATTTTGATGAAATTTTTACAGTTGTATCGCGGGCATATAAATACATTAAATACCAAGTTTGATCAAAATCGTTAAAACCGTTTTTGAGTAAATAAAAAAAAAACACGTGAAAATGATACAAAATTTATTAAGTAAAGTCCCCCCTCCGGTTGATCAATTGTGATGAAATGTTGGTTATCACATCTTTGGCATATAAATACATCAAATACCAAGTTTGATCAAAATTGTTAAAACCGTTTTTGAGTAAATAAAAAAAACATGTGAAAATGATACAAAATTTATTAAGTAAGTCCCCCCTCCGGTTGATCAATTTTGATGAAATTGTTACAGTCATATTTCAGGCATATAAATAGATCAAATACTCAGTTTAATCAAAATCGTTAGAGCCGTTTTTGAGAAAATCGAAAAAAACTTAAAAAGTTATTAAATAAAGTACCCCCTCCCTTTGAGCAAATTTGATGAAATTTTTGCTGTCACATCGCGGGCTTATACATACTCTAAATACCCAATTTCAGGTTCGCACAGTTTATAGTTTTTGAGCTAGTCTGTTCACACACACACACACAGACACACAGACAGACACACAGACACACACACACAGACCATTTCGCGGGACTTGGTTATTTTGACTCAGGGGACCCCAAAACGTGTATTTCCGTTGAAAACCGGAAGTCGAAAATTTTCACGATCGCAATACTTCCACTTACTATATATTTCATATTTAGGTAAGTGAAAGTAAAAAAATAAAACGTTTTGTTATCAAATGTTTCACAGTGAAATAATATTGAAGTATTGCCATAGAGGGAATCTTTGAGCCAATTTCGAAAGTTATTTGATATTAATTTTTTTCATCCACTCAAAGGAGGGGAAAATTTTGAAATCTATACCTCAGCATTCGGGTGGTGCCAAAACTTCAAATTTACACTAACCCCAGGGCACCTACAAATTATCTTTACTTCAGTTGATAGTTTTAAAGTGGCAAAATTTCAATGCCCTAAGTAGAGTAGAAGGCAGGGCTCAACGTCTTTAAAATTTGATATTTTCCAATATGTTTAAATATTAATTTTTTGGTCTTTCCTTATTTTCAAATACTGTTAAAAAATACATTAAAAAGCTAAAAATTACACAATATAATGGCTTTGTCATTAAATTCAACACAAACCTGAAAATGAAATTGCAAAATGTGCAATAGCACATATAGTGTTGTTTTGTTTGCCCGCACCCCCAACCATTTCCATCACATATACTTCTACTGGCAACTATTTACCTCCATCATTAAGAAGAGCCTTGGAGTAAAACCAATGTTAAATCCTATAAGTTATTATAAGATTTTAGCTCCACAAAATTAAGAGACTCAGCATAATCAAACATTAAGAAATTTTCGTAGTTAATGATCCCTATTCTAACAGACCTAATACAAGCGAACTCCCATCGCTTCCTTTTCTTTTAAAAAGGGGTTTCGACTCCCGTATACCTTACCTTTTCATGACTTTCGGAAAAACGGTCCTGATAATCTTGATTAAACTTGCTATATCACTATATGATATAAATGTACAATTTTCAAAATCTCTTTCTCTAAAGAAGCTTTACATTTTCATTTATTTATATTCATTGACCATTTAAGACTGTCAGTAATATTTTAAAAAAATTTAAATACATATACAAAGTTTAAATTTAAATACAAAATATTAAAGAATTTGGTTGCTAACTAAAGGGTTGATACAGGTATAGTTAGAATGACCCAAACCAATGAACTCAAACTTGGTAGAAAGCTTCCGAAGAAAAAATGTGTTTGATGATGATTTTTCTTGAGTAAAATCAGGCATCGAGTTTGATATAGTACATTTTTCAGTTTTGATTAACAAAAATTCATGAATGTAAAAATTATTTACTTTTATGTAATAAGGGAATTAGCTAGGTAGGCTAAGAGAGAAGTGTGATTAACAATATTTCACTATTGACGAGATTATGACAAAAAATTGATGTATTGTTTTAACTAAAATATTGTTAATTAAAATTAGTGAGGAGGTGAGAAAAAGCAAATGTATATAAGAAAATATAATTTTAAATTATAGGTGGTTTCAATTTTATAATCATTGTAAATTAATTTTATCATATTTATTTTATTTATATATAATTTCGGGCTTTTCGACCACCTGTGTCATTTTCGCCCTATAATACAAATTTACAATTAACAATTACAATTACAATTAATTTTATCAAATTGTAAATATTATGTAAAAAATATTGTTGCAGTACACTTGAAGATGGGGTAATCAGGCCTCGAAACATTGTGAAAGTGAAATGAATTGACAATTAGATATATATCAAAGGAAGATGTGAATTCACTATTTTACAAAAATTGGAATAAAAGAGAATTATCATTTTCGTATATTATTTTAGATAGTTATTACCCATCCCCATAATTATTTTAGATAATTTTCTGAATAAAACAGGTGAAATGAACAATCACAATTAATAGTGTGATTTTCCTTATTTAAAATAATTACTCTTTTAACATTAAATAAAAAAAGAAAATAAATTATTTATGTCTGCAAGTTTATGTTTAGATTTGAATGGGTAACCTAGACTTTATTTTTCACCATTGTTGGGCACTGTCGAATATATTCATTTTGTTGAGTAATTTTGTTTAAATTGTCTTATCTTTATATTATTATTCTATATTAAATTTTATTTTTCTTATATTTTGTTTTGGTGTAATTGTTTCTGCTTTTATTTCATATCTGACATTTTAATCTATTATTTTTAAAATAGTGTGACTTACCTTAAAGGCCGATTTTTTTTTTTTTTTTTAATATTTCTTCCTCCAAATTAGCTTTTTCTTTTACTTTTATTTCCTCAGGCATTGAAATAATAATGCCTATTCGAAGATTCTTTTACATTAAGTTTGCTCTAAAAATTAATTCAACCTAACTAGAAATTATCTCTTCATGTTAAACATTTAATAAGAAATAAAGCTTTTAGCGAAATTGTAAATTGGATAAACATATTCCAGCTTATTTTAACGGTAATATTTTTATCTGATTCGGAATAATACAAAAATTATCATTATCGGAAGAGAAGCGACGGATGATAAACATACGAATAGATTAAGAAGTCATGGAATAATTACCGAATAAATCCGTCATGCAATCATTAACTTAATAAAGCGAATATGTTTGTGTATCGTTGAAAATGGCCTGCTTTATGACCTTAATATTCCAAACCTCTCTCAACAAAAACACGCACTTGTTACTTTAGGAGAATCTGGTCATTGTTTTTTTGTTTTTGTTTTTTTTTTCGCTTAGCTTATCTTTAAGAAATTTCTATATGGCATTAAGAAACAATCTAAATAAGTTGCTTAAACGACAGGAAATGCTTTTTAGGTACTAGCCAATATTTCCCAACAGGGTAGTGCATACTGTAGTCATAATAAATTATAAATGCAATTAGAAAGTAGTTTCGAACATGTCCATTTAAAATCGACCTATCCTACTTTCGAAAATAAGGTTCCCGCGATTGGAATTTAGATTAAAAACATTATTGGTTGATTCAACCTTAGTTGCATGTTTTACTCGTCAACTAGACAAACGCAAACTATCATACCAACACACAAAGATCTTTTATAGAGTTAGTGTTGTAAGTATTCCTAAATCGATATTACTCGGTTTACTAGCTCAATCAATGTCACTATGATTAGCTAAGATCGAGGAAAGTTTGTAAGAAATGATGTAACATATCTCCAGGCAACATGGAGGGAACTCTGGCCTGTTTATACCTCACTTCGTCACGACTTAATCGATAGCATTTCTTCAGAAGGGGCAGTCTGCACGACGTGAACTAGCCGGACGTAACTTTCGTCGTTACATAATGAATGGTTAAGAGGGAAATTAAATGAATATTAATCGCTACCTCGGACCATAATAGGGCATTTCGGATAAGATATACACATCGGTAGTTTATATATATATATATATATATATATATATATATATATATATATATATATATATATATATATATATAATGCAGAACCGGTACTGGCAGTGATATAGGTAGAGGGAAACTAGCCCTTATGATCCTTTTTCCTCTTACATGAAGGCTATAGCTTGACCGCGGAACCGTGAGCATGAAGGGCAAGAGCAGAAGTTAAGATGAGATAAAGTGATTCCTGCCAAAGTTTGAATTTTAAAATGAAGTTTATAACTTTCACATTTCATTTTTGTTTATTTTATTTTTATTTTTGTTTAATATAGGTCACTTTGTGCTACTAATTCTAATCGGACGATGCTACAGTGGGAGTCCTAAATTTTTCTTATTCAGGTATAATTAGGATAGGGATCCTTAACGAGTACCTGACATCGTACAGGCTCAAGACCTCCACCGAGGGTCGGCATAGCCAATGATTTTTTACTGCCTTTAAAAAATCCAAGGGCCAACGCGACCAATAGTTTTGTAGGCTGCCAAATTACAAAAATTGGGTCACAACTTGAAACACTTTTTGAGTTTTTGTCGTGATTGATAATTGATTTCAAGTAATTATTAGTTTTCAGTATACCATCTTGCTTAGCAAAAATAAAATTATAATTTTATTAAACAGTATATAATTTAATTCATATTATCTAATTTTTTTCAAGACATGACGAAGTCGTAAAAAAAAAAAAAAAAACTTATAAATATGAAATTATTTATTAGAATTAATTGTTAAAGAATTGAAGCGTGGAAATGCCTAAGGGTATAAGTGCCTTAGGAAATTTTTACAGAAATGATGTGACTTATAATGAGGGTGAACTACGTTTAGTGCTTACACCCATGCCACCTTTCATACGTTCAATGAACTCTTTTCTAACAACAAAACATTACTTATACCATAGCCGTTATACCATTACTATTACATTTGTAATAGGTGTAAGGAATACTAGTTCTTGCAGAAGAAATTTGCCCTGAAGAGGGACGAATGGTCCGAAACGTTGGCAAATTAATGTATATGTTTTATATTTTAAATAAAAGAAATTTGGAAGAAGTATTTCACCATTCTTCATTTACAATATTTAGATCTTCCAGCACATATAGTATATTTAAGATTACATAGTATTACTTATACCCATTTCTGAAGAATGGCTTTGGCACATATAACAATTTGGCAAAAAAAACTTAATTACATTTTTTTTGGAACTTAGACGCTTATGCATTTCCAAGCTTCAATTATCAACAGTCTTACGACAACAATCAACAGAGCAAATTAGCATCGAACTTAACATTTAAACATAAACAGAAAGGCAATGAACTATAGGGAAGTGGGTAATTAGGTAACGATGCAATACCAAAATAATTTATATACCAATAATCAATTGGTGTCACCAGTGGCTTAGTGGTTAGCAGAGCCACCTAGAAACCACGACCTTGCGTGGCTATGAAATCCTACGGATGGGACGTAAAATGAAGGTCCCAAGCCTGTGCGATGTTAGAAAGAAGTTAAAGATCTCTATCCTAATTATGCCTGGATAGGCAAAATTTAGGATTCCAAATAAAGTATCGCCAGATTAGCCATAGTAGCATAAAGTGACTTTAAATAAACAAGCAAACTAAAATCAATGGACCAATATCGTGATTATTGCATTTAAATATTTTATTTCGTTGATAACATTGTTGTATAGCAATTTATAGCAATTTAAATGACAAAGCAAAAACCAATGTGAAACAGGAATATTCATTAATCAATTATCAATAAAAATTGAGGGAAAAATTGACGTGCTCATATGAAAGGCCAATTTTCGAACCTGGCTTTCTAAAATCAACGGAAAATCGACTTCGGTAAACACATTGTTCTTACTTTAGTAGGCAATACATGCACTAGTACACGCGATTTTCAACTAATTACATACTTGATATATTATGAATTAATTATGAATTATTATGAACAATAGAAAAAATAACGAAAATATTATCTAGAAATCTTTTGATAAAAAAAAGAAACTTTTGGATGTCCGAAAAAAATCTGCAAAAATTATTTTTACAGATTGTTTTTTGTACTTTAAAAAAGCGAAAAAGAAATTGATAATAATATTTTTATGTTTTATGTATTATTTTTTACACTATTTTTACGTTGTTTCAGCCTCAGTCATAAACTTCCATGAAAGCTGGTACTAAATACGATATGATATGTACTCTTACATTAATGTTTATCTTTTCTGATATTCTCGTGTCTCTATTCTTATATTATACGTTAGATGAAATCAGAATCTACAGTCAATGCTCATATGAACAGGATATTATTACATTAGAATTTAATTATAAACAATTTTTTTTAAATATCTCTTCCTATAATGTTGATACTTTCTTAATCCTCCTTCCCTAAGACTCCTATATCGAAAGAGTAGGGTAAACCATACAGTTATTGGCACCCTTAAGACTATATTTCTGTGGTTAAATTTAAAAAAATACTTTTTATAAAGGGATCAAATAGAAACTTCCTATAGCTCCTCATTATCTATCCTCATAAAGACTCAAGAGGTTTTGTTGGGTCAAAAGTTCAATAGTTTTGCAATATGGCAATATTAATTGTTAAAAGTGCCAAATCTAATTATTGGCACCCTGTGGATTTAATTGTGAAATCTTCCCTATGGTTAGTTTGTTAAAGTCTTACTTCATATATGACTTAGAGGACCCTTCACACATTAGACTCATGTATATGTTAAAATTAGGACTTGTTTACCTATTTCTTTAAGTTAAAGTTGGGATGGCAATAACTGTACTGAGTGCCAATAACTGTATGGTTTACCCTACTAATTCAACCCTAATCTAATAAATAAAAAAAAATGTAATGAACTTAAATTAAATAAACAGTTAAAACATAAAGGAGTAAGAAACACTTGCTGCTGCGTATAAGACAAAATATGTTAATAAAAGAAAAAAATTTACAACGGGAAGTATAAATTATTTTCCTTCAATACTTTACATGTCGAATTTAATACTTGAAATCCTTAGATTCTAACGGTGATTAAAAATTAACATTAATATTATAAACACCGTTTGGGAAATCGATGAAGCAGAGAGCTCTCAGATTCAAGCAGGCTATGGAAAACCTTGGTTCAAGTTAATGTTTTTAAAAAATTCTGGGAATAACAAATATTTAAAAAATTAAGTCTTGGTCATGGGTTAGGAATATATGATTGCAACAGGTTCTGCAGTGATTTAAAATATCATGATACACAATAGATTGCCATGTTATTTTGCAGTCTAGTCCATAAGCCATATCATATTTTTCAATAAGTTAAAAAATCGATATATGCTACGTAAACTAATGACCCTGTTCATAGTTGTGATACAGCCCTTGAATTAGGGGTGAATTGTTCCTGAAGGACTTTATAAATGACGTATCGGAAGTGAGGCTGAGAAATCAAAGATCTTTCGAAGCAGGAAATATTGATATAATGAACAACTATACCATAATAAACAATGTCAGGTTTTTGGCAATTCAAGAACGTCCTTGGCAGTTAAAAACTGACTCTTTGATTGATCGATATCTTGGAATTTTTTTAAAAAATATTAAATTTATTATTTAGCATTGTAAAAGAAACGCTATATATCGATTTAATGAAGAATAATGTACCATGCATTAACGAGTAAATATGACGAGATTCACGTTTGTGTGTTGCAATGTTGTTTGTTGTCACCTGCGTCGTAAGACAGAGCAAACCAACCTCGCTAAATCGGTTTTGAAAGATCCTCCATGGTCTCACATACCAACAAACCTACTTAAGTCTTCATGTCCTCGCCTCGTCGCGAGGTGTTAGTTGAGCACAATCCTCTTCTTTCGCAACATCTTCCGAGGATATTACGTTCCTCAATGCACGAGTAACTCATCAGCCATTAGGACATACTGCAGAAAGCCGATGATGATGGGTTTCCAACGTTCGACGTTTGCATTTAAGTTTCTCAATCGAAACCATTATGAAGTGCAATGTCGTAAATAATAGTGATGGAATATACTGATACATACTTTTAGTAATGGAAGACTTTATAGAAAATATCTAATAGATAATTTCCCTATTACATCTTTAAACGTATAGGTTACCTACAATAACGTATAGAGGTGTAAGTCAAATTTTCTTTAATAATCATTTCCTTTATTCCTGTGTGACTATGAGAACATAATGACCAATATGTTACTTAACTTTCTTAAATAACTTTCTCAAAATAAGGTAAACTTTTTTCTTCTTGTATTCCACCCTTTTTTGGGGTAGATCAGTTTTCATTAAGGTGGAGGTTTTTTCTGGTGCTTTTACTAGGTTTTAATTCTATTTTTTAAATATGTATTTTTTTTTTTTAACGCTCCAGTAACTCTTTCATTTGTGTTGGCATGCTTATTTTATGTAAATGCAAATTATAAAACCCTGATGATTCATGAACAGGCGAAAAATTACTTTACAAGTAATATTTTTATATGCCTCTGAAGCTGTTTTTTTGCCTTACATCTCCTTTACTTTAAATTTAAATTATATATAATTTTATAATATAGTATAGACAATATGAATTATTGAGAAACCTCAAAATGGGATTTTATTAATGGGAATAGTATAATAAAATAATAAATGGAGTAAAAATCCTTGTAACCATTCTGTTATCCTTAAAAGGCTTAGTTGATATTCGTTCAATGCCTACTTTTTGATTAAGGCAATTGATTATATATGTAAAATAATAAAATGCTTTTGAAATGAATCGCACGTCTCGAGGGATAGCTTAGAGAGAGGATGATGAAAATAAAACACATAAATAATAAAATATAGAATGGCAAAGTAACGATAATTTTTAAATAACTAATAAAAAAAATAATATTGGAATTGGAATTTCTAATTATAACCTTAATAGAAAATTTACAACAAATATAAGCCACGGGTTGTTATTTTTAGTTTATGCAGAATGTTTTAACTAGTATTACGGAAGCAATAGTTACGGCGTTATTTAAAACAGTGTATTTTAAACAAAAAGGCGTGCAGTAAAGAATAGAAAATGTTTATCTTATTATAAATATTTACAAAACATGTCCTAAAAGATATTGCAACATTACTGTGAACAGCTATTTTAATTAACATTTATTTATCTCCCATTCTAAAATAAACCATTTAAGTAACAATAACTTAAAAATTGGCGGAAAATTGTACAATTTGAGTTCCAATAACTGTTTATTTAAGAAAAAAATGGTTCCAGTTGCGAAGGTACATTTGTTAATATGTCCAGTTCATTATTTCACGACGATTAAAATAACCTTTTTTGAAGCATTTTTAATTTTTTAAAATATAATATGAAAATATAAATTAGTTTTTCAAGGTTTTCCGGATAAGTACATAGAAATAATTACCAGCAATCCCACATCAAATTTCCTACCCAAAAGCTCCTACAAAAGCATGATAATTTCCCTCTCTTATCGATTAATTCCGGTTTTTTGGATATTTCAATTAGAAGTTGTATTTGTATGGAAAATCTCTTTGAGGATTAAAATGAAAAGAATCAGACAATTCTTGTATTTTCCATTCAAAAGAGCTCTGCATTTTTATTAAGACTGGCTATCTAGTTGGTACAAAAAGTTATATTAAGTGACTGATAATATTGGGCGTTACACACTTTCAATATGCAGAAAAAAGATGCAGTCAATGTTTATGGATCATGCATTGTTAACTCGCGAGACCAACAACCAGTTTTTATTACTGGAGAAATGGATAAGCTTGAAAATGATGTAAGGTGTTTTCTTATGGTAGAGGGTTTCGTGGAAAGCCGGATAAAAAAAAGGATTAATAGTAACTTTTTTAATTTAATATTTTCAGAATTTTTAAAATAAAAATTTAATTCAATTTTTACTGTTCGAAATATGTACACGAGTTTTACCTTTCCATTTATACAATTAAAGAATTATGAATTATGAATTACTAAGACATGACAAAAAAAAATGAACAGATTTTTAGCCAATATTTATTGTATATTAATTTACCCTCTTGTCAAAAAATAAAATTTTAATTTTTTCTTAAATTTGGATTTTTTATTACGAACGTAATAAATACGTAAAAAGTCCGAGATTTTAAACTACGAATATTGATGGAAACTTTATTAAAAAGATGTATCTATTTTTTAGCTTCATGTGTTTATATTAATTTTCAATTTGATGTTATTAATATTAATTATGGGTTACTTTGAATTTGATTTTAGAAATGCAGCAAGGTGTTTATAATAAAAAAAACGAAGTTGTAAACATTGAATTTTGGTTAAAACTTTTTATCATTTTTTCTAAAATGAAAGTAATTTTTATCATTAATTTCTGACAGTTCATTTTTAAATGTTATTTATTTAAGTCATAATGAAGCTTTCAACGTCTCAATAAATTCATCTTATAATTATATTTTTCATCCTTATTTTTTCTCTCATAACCTATTTACTCTGTAAAAAATTTTAAAATTAAGCGTGGGCTTATACAATATCCTAAAATGAGGATGTGAAAATAGATGAATATCGGGCTTGAAACGCCGGTAGCTTCTTTATCTCTTTATTAAAAAAACATTTAAAAATGGACTATCTGATAGTGTTCAAATCTTGCTTGAAATAGAATATGGATTTTCTTAAAACTTTCAGAAATGTTTTTGGTACATTGTGTTGAGAAATGTTTTTTGTGCATATAACTAAGTATTACGCAGTCACTTTGATCATTCCTGCAATTACAAGATCAATTTCCAAACGATAAACCTAAGTTGTTCCTTTCGTCATTCATGAAGTGGTGGTACCTGTAGATGTTAAGATGGTCAGTTCATCTATCATTAGCGGCGTCATTTCCTATATTTCGAGATAATTATACTACTATATTCAGTCCCCATGTAATATATGTAGGGGTGCAATTTTGTCGCATGACTGTTTCAAGGGAATTGCATTTCCTCTTTTGGATTCATGGTCGCTAACCACTAATTGTGTCTGACCTCAATTTACTATCGATAAATCATAAATTCTGATTATGACCATTGAGATTACATTTAGGCATATTAGTCTTTAATATAATTTCTACTTCAAACCCTTGCACAGCATTTTAACGTATTGGTTTTCTGAAGCGTCAGTTTTGGGATGCTTGTATAAGTAAGTTGTTATTCGGTCGTCTCCATAACCGTAATAAGTCAAAGGAATGGGTAATTTGTATCATTATTGGCATGTAGATTCACTTGGTAACATCTTCTTTTCTCTATTATAAAAAGATTACAGTGAATGAGAAGTAATTGCAACTTAAATTATTTTGAAAATTAAAATGAATTTTTCATGTAATTATGTCAATTCAGTCGTACTGTTCGTACCTTGTAGCCTTAATTTTATATATATATTTCCATTTGACTAAATTAAAAGAAAGAAAGATAAAGAGTAATTTTTATTCTGGGACATCTTGTCTCCTAAGAACAACAAACATGAACAGACCAAGAGCCATTCGTCTGGCAAGTTAAAAAAAAAAATTGTGAATAATGATTAAAATTAAAAGTAAACTAAAAAAACAAAGCAAACGACAATATCAAATAACATTAGAATATTGAATATAAATATTTGATTAGCTTCAACACTTTTTGCTTGAAAAACGACTATCAAATAAATATACTTCATATATTGATTGAAAATTAAAGAGGTGGAGAAGTATTTTGTTTTTAAAGGAAATGAGGGATGAAGTTTTACGGTTGGAGGGTAATGAATTCTAGATGAAAGCGGCTCGTATGATGGAAGGATTTTGTAAAGGAGGCAGTTCTGTAGAAAAGGAGTGTACAGGCTAGAGGTATACGATCTACTATTTAATGAATGTATGGATGGGCAGGGTTTGAACAAATTATGTATATACGGAGGATTCTTGGTCTTGAAGGTTCGCCAAGATACACACCTGGACGTTTTGCCGTCGAACAACTAGGTTGAGCCACTTCAATGCAGCATACCAGCTGGACACATGAGAATTAAATACACAATACACATGGGAGATATTAGTTTAATTCAGATTCCTAAAATATTCTTATGTAAAAAAAATAAATGATTGAATGTGAAAACTATTAAATTACTTCCAATAAAACTTAATATTAACAAAAAAAAAATACTATATTCTCTACTGTTCTTTAAACATGTGAAACTTAGCCGCTTACGTTAAATGGCATGAACAACACCTTTAGGAATTTTTATAATCAATCGCTTTAATATATTGCATTGAACATTAATTTAAAGGAGAGAGACTCGAACAGATATTTTAAGGCATATCGGCGAAACGCATGATCTGCACTTGGTAAATATTTTAATACTGTTTTTACTTGACTCGTCCTGAGTTTCCGAAATCTTAACGGTTTTTTGTATCACTGTAATTGTATTTTTAAAATTCTTGGTAGGTATAGTGATAGAAATTCCCCATTTGTATCCAAATAATTAGTTTCGTTTCTCTTTTTCTCTTTCACTGTTTATCATTCATTGATCATTCATGGGGTTCCTATATTATGATAAGTCAAGTTTGCCTAATTAAATCTACGTCAAATGAGATAGCTAGCACAAGACAGGTAAGAATGCATGAGATGGTGGAATCATCAGGGTTTTATAATTTACATTTGCATAAAATAAGCATGCCAACACAAATGAAAGAGTTACTGGAGCGTTAAAAAAAAAAACATATTTAAAAAATACCAGAAAAAACCTCCACCTTAATGAAAACTGATCTACCACAAAAAAATGGGAAATCCATCAATTTCAAAGTCCCAAGGAAAAGCATGTGCATTCCATGTAAAAAAAAAAAAAAAAAAATATATATATATATATATATATATATATATATATATATATATATATATATATATATATATATATATATGCACTCAGGTTTTCTAGATTTGGAAGAAACCACAATGCATCTGAATTTTACAAGATACCTTTCTATTTTAACTTTAATTACTAACAAATATTCCTTTTGTTATGTACTTCTTACCCTGAGTTCCTCTACTAGTTTTTGATAAAAAGAAATTAATAAGATTTTTTATAATTTTATTTATTATTTATATACTGATGTAGGTATAGAGTAAGCTATAAAATAAAAATAAAAATCTAAATTAATAAATTAATGCTCATGATGTTTGCAAGTAAACCTAATATTAATAGAATAGTGAGATAAGGAACAGCAATAAGGAGTCGAATGGAGTATTAAATGTGTTATGTTTAAAAATGTGAAAAAATGAAATTGAAGTATCAGTCAAAAAAATAAAAATTTAGAGAATAAATTATTAAAAGATTTTAGTATTATGATTCAGTGGTGCATTCAGAAATTGTTTAGTGGTGCACTCCCCCCCCCCCCTTGATAAATTGAATCCTTTGGAAGTTACAAACCATTATTGAATGATTATTAGTGAGAAAATTTTATTCTGTGCAAGGATTCAGGTTATAAATTCTATGAATAAAAATTAGTGTACAGACGTATGGTATAAACGGGAGAGCCATAGAACGACCTAATTCCAATAGGAGTAACATAAAAAGGACGTATAAATAACAAATAAATGTTAAAAATATAATTCATGTCCCAACTAAGGACATTATATAAAACTAAATAGAAGCAATTTTTAAGCAGTAATAGTTTTCTAGATTTGTTAGGTATCCTCCCTTAGGAGAAGGGACCTTGATTTTCCAAATAATATAAAATAGATACAACACGAGTATACCTTTTTCTGTAAAATAATAATTTGTAAGTAAATGAAACATAAGTATACATATATGTGTATATTTCTACAATTTACACGTTTATTTATAATATATGTGTTTATAATATATACCTACATACGTTTATAGTTTCTAATAAAAACGTCTTTACAGTTGTTACAGGTTGCACTGATGGTATTGGACGTGCATATGTAGAAGAACTCGCCAAACGTGGTTTAAATATTGTTCTCATCAGCAGAAATAAAGATAAATTAATTAGAGTCGCCAGTGAAATAGGTAACATATAAATTAAGTAGGTATATAATAATAAACAAAACACCCAAAATTGTTTTATTTCTATGCTAAGCAACTATTCTAGATCCAATGTCATTATGTTGGTTTTTTTTTTTTTTTTTTTTTTTTTTTTAAGTGTTGTAAATGGTATGATTTTCATTGAATTTCCATATAGTAGTTGTTTCAACACTGGCTTAATCATGAACGTATATCAAAACATAATGTTAAAGGTTCCTGAAAATGCAAGATAAATGTAGACCAGAGATAAATAGAACATGCCTAGTACGGTTACATCACTGTAAAACTAAAAATGCACTTAAGATTATTATTCTATGATATTAGCCCTAATTGGTTTTTTTAAATTAGTTTCGATGCTTAATGACCTTAAATATCGATTTAATGCAATAGTGGCAAATATACAGCCCCATCCGTCTCACGACTGAAAAACTTTCACTCACAATTATTAAGTAAGGCTTTGCGGTGGAATATTTTTATTTTCATTTCCGATTTTTGAAGTATTATATTTTTTTAATGTTATCCTTTTATTAATTAATCACTTTGATGTTGTATTACAGAATCAAGATACCAAGTAAAAACTAAAATAATCACGGCCGATTTCAGCCAAGGACAATCAGTATATTATCAGATTGAAGCGGAAATCAGAGGAATCCCGATAGGAATTCTGGGTATCTTTTTTTTTTATTATTATTATCACATAATAGCATGGTGTAAGCTCATTTTAAAATATATTTATTTCTATGTTATAATTGTTGTTTAAATTGATTTTCTTTTATTCCAGTCAATAATGTTGGAAAACAGTACACATATCCAACGTACCTTAGCGAGGTTCCTGAACAGGAGTTATGGGACATAATAAACGTGAATATAGGAGCTACAACTTTAATGACGAAAATGATATTACCGCAAATGGTGGCGAGGAAGCGTGGTGCGATTGTCAACGTGTCTTCGTCTTCTGAACTCCAACCTCTTCCTTTGATGACTGTTTATGCTGCAACAAAGGTCTGGAAGCATTAAATATATAAATATATAGCCTTTGTTTAATCCATTATAACTAAATGTCAACGAAACAATATTTGCTGACAAATTAACCTTCCTACATTTTACTTTTATGTACCCATAACTGTTGTTTAAAGAAAAGAGTTTCTGGCCATTATTTAACCTGACTATAAAGGCCTTTAGATTTCTTTGTGAATTTTGTTTTACTAGTAATCTTAAAATTAAGAAAGGGTATTTTATACTAAACCTTAATTTGCCTTGATGCAATTACAATTCATGATTAATCAGTTTATATCATTCTGGTGTCTATTCATAATTTAGAGACTAGACTTAACAAATGACAAATACAATGAAGAATTTTGTTTTAAATTATAAACTGTACTACCACACACTTCATCAAATCATTCTCACTCTAGTTCTTGAAAGAAATGTTTTAAATGAAATTAAATTGATGGCAAAATGTATTGCCAATCTAGATTTTTCTTTCATATACTTAACAAAAAAAAAAAAAAAGGACGGAATCCAATATCTGATAGTTTTATTCATGCTCTATTAATCTTTATCATGCTTTATTTAAAATAAATAATAAAAACACAAAAATGGGCACCAATAAAATATTGGCAATTCACTAATACTTGTACTCATCAGTAGCATGTCTAAACCAACTTTTTTTTTAGATTAAATTTAATTTAACCCTAATGTCTTAGGTGTAAAAAACCTATATAAAATTAAAATTATTATTCCCTTTCTTGAATGGAGTGCTGTTTAATTTTTTTTAGCAATTTTTCAAATAACAAACTGGTGCACTTCTTTTTTTTTTTTTTTTTCTTTTTTTTTGTCCCCAAGACTGGTGCACTTCAAGGGTGAAAGAAGACTAAATGAGACAAAGAAAATTTGTTTATAAATGCTATTGTTGTTGTTTACCATGAGAAATGTAAGGATGAGTGAATCCCCAGTACTTTATTGGTACCCATTTTTATACTTTTTATTTGTCATGTTTAGTTGAAACTAATGGTGTGAAAAGGAAATTACAAAAATTCTAAATTTCTAATACTGTTTTGACCCACTGAATGTATAAATTAGAAATTTTAAGGTAATTCATATTTCTGTTTCACAGGTTTTTGTAAAGAGCTTTTCTGAAGCACTGCGTGTTGAATACCAAGGAGAAGGAATAACAATACAACACCTGTCGCCATTTTTCATCAAAACAAAAATGAATGCATTCAGTTATCGTCTACAAGAAAGTTCATTGTTAGTTCCTGATGCAATAACTTATGCTAATAATGCAGTGAACACCCTTGGGCGAGTCAATCATACAACCGGCTACTGGGTCCATGGTCTTCAAGTAATTACATCTTTCAGATACTTAAATTAAACTATCTGATTTTGATAACTAATATTCAATTTTAAAATGAATTACACTCATATATCATTTCAAAATTTCTGATATACGAGGATATAAGAAAGCCTGGGGGTAGGAGTAGTTTCTCATAGTCCCAACATCAGAATCGATATACATATCTTGATTATAACAAGCTGAATTCCTTTTTTTTTTTTTTAATTAAATCATTTCAGAAGAAATACATTTTTTTTTTTTTTTAATATCAAGAGACCCGTGGATTGATATTTATAATTTTTGTAGTTTGTTCAAATTATTTTTGAGAAACCTGGTGGTTGAGTGCAGTGATTAGATCCATGCAAAATTGTTGGTAAAAAACTGAAATTCCTTACAAAATACTAAGTAAGATAATGTCAAAAATGTTGCAAAGGGAAAGGGAGATAAATTTCCCAGCAATGCCAATAATTAGTATAAAATTTCTCCACAGCACCTATAATTGAAACAAATTTTCTCAATTTTTATAATTAGCTGAAACACTTTGTGTCAGAACTTGACTTTATTTTGAAGAAAGTTTGACTTTGTCCAACTCTTTTGTTCAAGAAGTTTTATCTTAATTTTTGTTAATGGGTCGAAACTTTACATCAATAATTACAATTTCTACGGAAACACAACAATTATATATGTATAAAAACCCCGACATAATAACTTAAAAAAAAATTTTTGCTGCTTCAAAATTTTAATTACTCAATGAGTAATTATTTACTCATATTTAACTATTTATTTAATTATATAGAAATATTTAACCACCATATTCAAAGTTTTTTCCTTTTCTTTTGCAGTATTTCTTCACCATGATTCCTCCGATGTGGATAAGGACATACATTGGAGCCTTCATGAATCAAACATTTAGAAAAGACTACTTGTACAATAACAAATCTGTGTCATTCCTATAGAAAGACTTATTTCTGTAGAATACGTTTTTTTTTTTTTTATATATGTGACTGATTTTTAAAGTATATATACCTATATTTATGTAAATATTATTTAATTACATTAAAATGTTAGACAATCTAACTGTTTGTAATTAAATAAATAATTATCATAAAGTTCAATTAATTAGTTTGCAATATTGTCAAAATGTATTGTTAAGACTAAAATAATTTAAGACAAATGTGTGGTATAGTTACTAATCTTTTACTTATATTTATATTTAAATAATTATAATAGGTTAAATGATGGTCAGGATTTTCAGTTTACAATGATTTTATTGTGGTAAGCCAATGTTTCGATCCAACTTGTGGATCTTCATCAGGGCTACTGAGTCCAGGTGGATACTCTGAGTACCAGGTGGAAGTATCCACCTGGACTCAGAAGCCCTGATGAAGATCCACAAGTTGGATCGAAACGTTGGCTTACCACAATAAAATCATTGTAAACTGAAAATCCTGACCATCATTTAACCTATCGTATTGAAGAACAGTTGACTATCTCTCACCTCTATTAAATAATTATAATGATTTATGAAGAATATGACTTCAATTATTTAATTTTCTTCCAATGAGATATTCCATTATTCATAGCTTAAAAATGTCTATCTGAAAATGATTAATTTAACTCAATAATTACAAATTAATACAATGTTTTTAATTAAATTTTTGTATTAAAGTGAAATATAATTATGTCAGTGTATTTTTCTTACTTGATCTCATTAGAGGAGGAGCAACTAAAAACTTTATGTAGGTATACTTAATACGTATTCATTTTTCTAAAAATTATTTGTAAAATATAATTTTTTAAATGTTATTTGAATAATAAAACATTGATAAATAAATTCTTCTAATGTATTTTTAATAAGTACCACTAAGCCATATTCTCTTGATAATTTTCCATCCCTTCAAGCTTTGATTGTACATATTATTTTGATTATCATTGTGCATCTCCAGTCTTAAAAGATATATTTTTATTTTCTCGAATATGAGATGAGAGAGTACCCCAACTAGGTTAAACCTGCATTTAGATTATAACTATTATGATCCTACCAAATACCCTATGAAGCCTTTCTTTTCCAAAAATATTAACACCATACAATGTCCTGGTTTGCTAAAATCTAAATTTTCTGACATGGCCAATAGTCAGAACAAACTATAAATAGATATTAATTTAAGCAACCAATTCTTTTTTTTTTTTTTAGTACTGAAATATTTTATTTTTTCCCATTTCTTATAATCAAACTTTTTACTTTTGTGTGTGATGAGAAATTGATGAAAATAATTTTCTTTACTAATCACATTGTTAATTGAGATCCCAGTTTCCAAAATTGAAAAGTATTGGTAATAGTTTTAAATTTTGTTGGTGGAAAAAATGTTTACCACTAGCTTTTGAAGAAGAGGTTTATTCGGGGTTTATTATTATTACTTTCAGTAAAGTGTTTGATGAGACTTGAAAAAAAAAAAAAAATATTAAAGCTAAATAGGATTTGGATAAAATCTTAAAGCCCCCCCCCAAAAAAAATCTGGTGCGTGCGCGCAACACACAACTTTCACTTACCAACTTACTTAGATTAGAAATAAATGCGTTTTGTTAATTGCCACTTCTCAAATGAACAGAACGGCTTTAATTATGAACAATGGTCTGTCACTAAAGGCGTACTTCGCATGCGTGGGCTCAACGAGTTTTATGAGTTGACTGAATATTTTTCTTTTTTTCTCCTCTTTGTGTTTTCTTTATTTTTATCATATATCATATTTAGCCATTTCTTATTTTCGAGAGACATTTACTTTCTACATATAAAAAAAAAAGAGGTACTTTATCGGAAACAAACAAACAAAAAAGGCCCCAGCCCCCCAAAAAAAGCCCCCTCAGAACATTTTAATAATGATAAAGCTTACCTGATATTAAAGAACACCTAATTTTCATTAGACATAACAAATTTGATAAAAATCGTTAAAGCCGTTTTTGAGATCATCGAAGAAAAGGTAAAAATTGGAAAAAAATATTATGAAATAAAGTTCCCGCTCCCTTTGACCAATTTTGATGAAATGTTGGCTATCACATCTTTGGCATATACAGACATCAAATACCCAGTTTGAACAAAATCGTGAAAGCCTTTTTTGAGTAAATAAAAAAAACACGTGAAAATGATGCAAAATTTATTAAGTAAAGTCCCCCCTCCGGTTGATCAATTTTGATGTAATGTTGGCTATCACATCATTGGCATATACTTACATCAAACACCCAGTTTGATCAAAATCGTTAAAACCGTTTTTGAGTAAATAAATAAAACACGTGAAAATGATACAAAATTTATTAAGTAAAGTCCCCCCTCCGGTTAATCAATTTTGATGAAATTTTTACAGTCATATCTCGGGCATATAAATAGATCAAATACTCAATTTAATCAAAATCGTTAGAGCCGTTTTTGAACAAATCGAAAAAAAACTTAAAAAGTTATTAATTAAAGTACCCCCTCCCTGTGAGCAATTTTGATGAAATTTTTGCTGTCACATCGCGGGCGTATGCATACACTAAATACCCAATTTCAGGTTATATAGTTTTTGCACGGTTTATAGTTTTTGAGCTAGTCTGTTCACACACACACACACATACACACACACACACACACACACACACACACACACACACACACACACACACACACACACACACACACACACACACACACACACACACAGACCATTTCGCGGGACTTGGTTAATTTGACTCAGGGGACCCCAAAACGTGTATTTCCGTTGAAAACCAGAAGTCGAAATTTTTCACGATCGCAATACTTCCACTTACTATATATTTCATATATAGGTAAGTGAAAGTAAAAAATTGAATTTTATGAGTCCTTTCCTAGTATTTGCCGACTCCTCACAATGTGTGGTAAACATCATTTGTGGTAAACATATTTACAAGGCTAATACTTCTAGTTCACCAATCATTTGGGGATATAAGATTGTCTCTTCAACACAGCTGAATGTCCAATAGAAAACTTTTTCTTAACCTACCCACCTACTTTAATAGGCACTCTTAGTTGAAGCTTCTGACATCACCTTCACCTGGATAACTGGTTGCATCTGGTAACTAAGTATGAATGTTATTAATGTCTTAATTTTAATGAGTATTGCATTTGAAACAGAGCGATGAAGAATCTCATATCCTATTTTTCCACCTCTCTGCCATGCCTAAAATGTTTGTGGCTTCAGAAATGTGGTACTATGCAAGATATTTCTAAGAAACTGCTACCAATAAACATTGTTTATTGATTTGACATTTCTTGTTACGCAATTCGAATGGATCTTAGTAAATATTGGTAGCAATAAAGACTGCAGTGCAGACCACTGATCAGGGCTGTAGATGTGATTGCGGCTTAACTAAGGTTTCTCTCTTCTTCTTAGAGAGAATTGAATTTGGAAAGCAGTCTGTAGAACGTTGCAACTGTAACATAAATGATTTATTTGATCGATAATCACTGCTTGAAAGCTTCTATGCTCCTCCATTTGAGAAACTGATAAGTCCAGGAGGATCCAGCTTGCATCTAACAAATGGAGGTAAAGTACTTCCTAAGAGTAAACCATTTTGGAGAGGTAACCCTCTGTCAGTACCATTACTCAAGTGTGCCCTATCTTCAGATATTTTTCTAATTTGTTTGGTTTATGCAGATCTTTTCCATTATATATCTTGTGTATCTGCTGATGCTTGATCTTCTCGTGGTAGGAGGTCTCAAAGTATAAATTGTACACTTGCTGTCATTATTATAACCTGCCTCCAGTTACAAATACCAATATCAAAAACAATGATACCTGTGTATGTATTAATGAGCCATAGCATTTTATCAAATATGTGCACTGAAATGCTCTCATAAAGATTAATTTGAAGAATTTTCTGTGAATGAATCTCATGAAGCATATGAATAATAAAAAACATGACAGATAAATAACTTTTTTTCTTTTTAAAATGTAATGTGAAAATATAACTTTAATGTAAATTCAGTGTCATGAGATTCAGGTTTAAATGAAACAAAAAAATATATTTCCATTTTTAATTAGACATGGACCATTAAATGGTGAGGATTATAAAAGTTGTGGACTACCCTAGATGCATGACACAAGGCATGCCACTTCATTCCATCTGAACTCATGGCAGATTTGCAGTATGGATGGGATGCTTGATTTTAATAAGACTGGCCCAAGACTCTTGACCAGCCAAAACATTCTAATTTCAGGGGTGGGGGACAAATGCCTTCTTTGATTTTGAGAGTATCTGTCCTAGGCTCAGTAGCGGATCCAGAAATTTTCTGACGGGGGGGCGCACTTTTTTTTTTACATTTCATGAGTAATAAAGGCCATAATTTATAATACATATTAGTACATAATGACGTTATAAATGACTGTAGATGTTTAAATACAATTTATTTTCAATTATTGGACTTGAAAAATGACTAAATATAGCTCATTCATATAGAAATAGTAATACTTTATGAGTGGCCTCACCTCTCAGGAGGGGGGCGCCCCCCGCGCCCCTCCCCTGGATCCGTTACTGCCTAGGCTTCCCTCTTGAGATGTTTATTAAAATAAAATAGAGCTTGCTTAAAGGGAAGGCTCTATTTCATTCTCTTATCAAACATGATTTTTAAGGTTTTATTGAGATTAACACTATAATTTTATTCAAGTCGGACATGTGAAAAAAAAAGGAACTACTTCTGAAGATTGGCTCATGGGCGTGGTCTGTTTTGAGAGGTTATGCGATCGTGATATTGTCGAACTTCCATCGCGTCATTTTTAATTAAAAAGGGCCTTGTTAGGTTAGATCCCAGCTTTCGACTTCCGCTCGCTCTTCAGAGATAAATAAATCCTCAGTTGAGTTTGGGCCTTACTGTGAAGGGTGCCTTACTGAACGGCGCATCATCCACTGTTCAGAAGTTCTACAAAAAAAAATCATTGCTAGCGTAGAAGAAAACAGGCGAATAGATTAGTACTTTTTGAGCGTATATGTATCATAATGTACATGCCGTTATTTACGTAGGAAAACAGACAAAACTCAACAATCAATTACGTCAGAAATTTGAACATCCCGATCATTTTGATTAAAAAACGTTGGAGATACATATTTGATTTTTTAGCAGTGTTGATATTTTTCCTTAGCAATGATTTGTTCCTTTTTTAGATCATTTAAAAGTGAGATGCGTAGTGTTCAACGTCAGTCTTCTTTAAAATAGTGAGTTAAAAGTTTTTAATTACAAATATAAAATCTTCAGTTTAGAGTAATTTTTACCCTAAGTTCCCATTTATTTTTTATGATAAGATAACCAACCTAAACCTAAACCTTTGAAATTTAGATAGATGAAATAAAAATTATATTATGGAATGACTTTAAATAATAATTATAACAGCAAAAGAATACCTCAGTTTCTCATAGTTTGATGAAATTCGGTAATATTGTGCGTTTCGAAGAATTTCGAGTTTTTCTGAAATCATAATATTATTAAATGATTGAGTTTATATTGTTAAATGTATAAGAACCAGAACTGTACAAATGTAGGGGCAATTTTAATCCAAGTTTTCAAAGTGTCGTCATCTTTCTCATAAATGGCTTAAATGTTGTTTTATGAAGGACACAGTTCTGGTTTGAAACTTGTTTCCTCTTTGGAACTAGTTCGTGGGAAACCTTGAAGTTCAAATCCTTTCATTTAGATAAGGCTGAATAATATTCCATTCCCTGTCAAATTAGTTCCCAGATCGTTTCCGAGATGAGTGAAACAGCACCTACAATACTCCGAGCTTTGGCTTCATCTGTTGCCGCTGCTTCTAAAGCTGGAGAAATCATTAAAAATGTTTTGACCAAAGGAGACTTGGGCATAGTTGAAAAGGTAAATATTTATTTATTTTTTAGAAATGTATATTAAATTTAGATTGATGTTATAATATATGAACATTATCATTATAGTTCTAACATAAAGTCTAAGGCTGTGTCATAATAAATGAAATGATAATTCAGTTGAATTGTGTAATAATTGAAATATACCTCTTGTTGGAAATTAAAAATTTTGATTGAAGTCACAATTAATATATTTTAACAGTGGGAGCGATGTTTGACCATGAAATGTTAAAGTAAAATAAAGATAATATTGTAGTAAAATATATTGAGATCCTACAGATGAGGAAGAGCTGATGACTGTAATCAGATTTACATATAAAAATTTGGAGTTAGATAACTTAAAAGAAAGACTTCACTAGTAATTTTTTTAAAATGACAAGTTATGTTTCCTAATCATATACTTCTACTGCGCCAAATTTTATGTTGAATGCCCCCATTAATTTTTATTTGTAGATTATATATAAATTGCTTATAGCTGCTTGTGCATTGATTTGTTTATTTTACTGAGATTTAATTATTTAATCTACAGTTATAATATTTCATTTCGATATTTTATATAACCTTGACTCATAATCAGTTTCCCTTTCTCTTTGTTCAATGTTTTACACAATGCATGTTGGATTAGTTAACAATTAAAACTGGACAAAATCATTTTAATTTTCCTATAACTGCTTGGAGGGGTCAGGAATATGTTATATAGAATCTGTTCATTAGAAAAAGAATATGTTCATTGATACATATTAAACAGCAAAAATAAAATAAATTATTTACTCTCTAAACATACTAATCACTATGAAATCAACCAATTTCAATGTAAGTAATGATATTCCTGTTATTGATTGAGTCAAAACTAAAACCTTATATCTGTGTCGGAACAGTGATACCCATGAAAAGAACAACAACTATTGCTTAGATTAGTACCATAATATTTTAAATTATTTACCAATGTATATTAATCCTTTTACAACTGGTGATAACGTTATCTAATAATAAGGGGTGAGGTCAATAAAAATACGGAATGAGATGTAGGGGACTCCACTCACTTCTTAATTCAGTATTTTATTGAATAAATGATTGTGAAGATTAAAGAAAGCAAGTTTGATAAATTATATGATATATAAAATTTAATTTGTTAAAAGAAATTTTAACATAGGTAATATATGTATTAAAAAACTTGATAAAGAATTTAAAAAAAAAAAATCTTGCTACTACGGTACTTAGTATTGGCTTTGGATTCAATGTTCATGTCCATTGCAGAAGTTTCACCGCTATCTCTTTTTGAAGAGTTTTAAGGTAGGTAGGCCTCTGGGCAATATCAAAGTGAAATCCCCAGAGGTCTATTGAGGATAACATTAGGAAAAACAAGATCATAAATACCTCCACCCAGTGTTTGGAGTATTGAACATAGGAAACGTTAATCTCAAGTGGAGTTAATTCAACAAAGCAATAAAATATAACTAATGATTTTACTACACTTTTACGTGCTACATGATTCTTGTTTGATTTTGATACAATATTTGATTGTTTAAAAAATGTCGGGTCATTCAAAATATGGATCACCTCAGGTTCCAGCTTTTGAGACTGCTCTATATTAGAGTTTAGAAATGTGATTTTTATGGTCTCTTATGCTCTTTATAGTTTTCAGTACTGAATGGTTGAATTGTGCCAAATTTACTAAAAACTTTCACTTCTGAGATAGTTATCTAAATATTAAGTTTAAGGTTTTTTTAATATGCATGTCTAGTTAATTGAGTGATTAATTTAATTTAATTAATTTGATTATTTAGAGTTTTAAATGATTTTTTGACTTCCGTTATTATTAAAACCA
Source organism: Aelia acuminata (assembly GCA_911387785.2). Classification (NCBI taxonomy): domain Eukaryota; kingdom Metazoa; phylum Arthropoda; class Insecta; order Hemiptera; family Pentatomidae; genus Aelia; species Aelia acuminata. The sequence continues at coordinate 114,778,904 of OU426980.1, read as the reverse complement.
AGGATAATTTTTTGGGGGTCATTTGATTTTAGTTTAATTGACTGCTAATTACTTATTAGTATTTTAAACAAAATGAAACAAAAAATAAATTTATATTTTTTCATGAACAGCTATGAGGGGAGCTGCCCCTAAATTATTTCTTAAAAACTGATTTGTTAACTGTATTTGGTTTATCGCTTCAAGTGGGTAGGTGTTTCAATGAGCTTGGACGTTCTCTTCATATTACAAAGAACTATATACCAAATTATTTGTTTTAGTGAATTTTGAATATCCAAGACCAATATTAGTTCGAATGATCGATGTTCCACTGTATATTTACTTCTTTTCGTCTTGTGGCCAATAAATAGTGACGGACCGAAGTTTCGGTTTCGGTTTCAGCCAGTTTCCTCCGCAGTTTCGGTTTCGGCCAAAAATTGGCCGAATCTTCGGCCAAGCCGAAACTAGCTTTTGTGTCTAATATATCCGAGAAATAAGTAAGACTAAACGAGTTAAGCTTGTTACCCTGATCTCATTCATGGCCTTTTACACCCTTGTATTTAATAGTGTGAAGTTTCTGTTATTTTAGTTAATTACACTTGTTTTTTATTACAAGAAAACATAAATTTTTCTCATACTTTTGGTACCTATCTTTAATTAATCGAAAACTTAGGAGACAAACTTAAGTCTTAAATTATATAAAGTTAATTACATCAAGTCTTATAATGTAATGAAAGCATTGTTTTGGTAAAAATTCTTTACGTTGAGTGTAAAGAATAGTATTTATTCTTTATCTTGAGTGTTTAGAACCTTTTTGTGCTTTTAATTATTTTAATTATGAAATTTGATTTCCAAAAACTTTTTTCCGTTTTCACCATGAAATGAAGTAGAGCATTTTCGACAAAAAAGCTATTCTATAAGTACATTTTTTAACTAGATTATATCCGCTAACATTTGAAACCAAAACTGACTCAGTAGACTAAATAGTTTCTGAGATAAAGCTGTGCGAATTCAATAAGCCGTCATTTTGTATTCCATCTGCTTCATTATGGCAAAGATTTACTTTATTAATTGTTATTTAGATATGATAATATGAATTTTTATTATTATCAGCCTGTTATTTTAAGATTATTTCAACTTTTAGGGCTGTACTAGTTTAGGGGGTATGGTCTAACATTCCGCGGGGACCAGCCGTACTGGGAAGTAGGGGCCGGGATTCGATCCTATGACCTAACTAGTATACCTGTCTTACCATTTTTCTATACCAACCCCAGTTAAATTATTGTCATTTTATAAGCTTTCATTGATATTACTGCTAAACTAGACATATTACACACTTACATGTACATACGTAAATAAGTTTCGGTTTCGGTTTTGGCATGAAACCAGGTCTTTGTTTCAATCAAATTTTGGTTTCGGTCTGACACTACTAATAAGATAAATAAATTTTTTTTCTTAATTTACTAAATATTTTTGGTATTTAATAAATTGTGCAATGACTACTTACCTTTTATTACAATTTTTTTCAGGGTGTCAATGACCCTCAAACTGAAGCAGATAGGTCAGCTCAAAAATGTATTGTACAGACACTGCGTACGAAATTTCCTGGTATGACAATTATAGGTGAAGAAGACATCCCTCTCACTGCTTCTGTACCAAGTGAATGGATTGTAAAAGATGAACCAGGTTTCATCACATCTCTTAGTTGCCCATCCCATCTTCATGAAATAACAGATAAAGATGTAAGTTTGAGGTATAAAGATCAACCTTCTTTTGGGCCCGCCCGTAGCAGAATACCTTCTCAATTGAAAACTCGCCTGTACATTTTCTTTGGTGTGTCTGAAGTTGGCCGGGAATGCCAAGTATACTGTATAACATAAATTAGACATTTTGAGATGAGACAAGGATTAGTCATTTTGAGATGCCTCCCTCCTCAGTCATTGTTTAAACGTCGGGAGTGTAGGCTGGCATTTTTTTTTTTTTTATCCTCAATCAGTGTGAAATGTAAGAATATTTTAGAATTATTTTGAAAGTATATGGCTTTATTTGACATAATTAATATTTTTTGTTGACATTTACCTAAGCAGGTTTTTATCATTATCAAAAAGGAACCTTATCCAAGCTTTTATTTTAATGTTAAACTACGAATGTAAATAAATATTTGTGGTTTACGTGCTTTACAATACTGTTTTATTGGACCGAGTATAATATTTGATTTTAAAACATTTTTGATGAGTCATTAGATTATTTGGTGTCTGTCTAGATTTTGCAGATTTCCATTTTTATATGAACTAGACACAAATTCATAAATTTATGCTCAAGAATATCGCTATGTTTATGCATTTTGCTAAAGTTGCAATAGATTTTATTCTGTGGTTCAACTTATATTTTTTCTTATATAAGTGGTAAATTACTATCATGTGCCCGTTTATGCTTTGGTAGGGCCCTGATGAAGGTTAATTTACTAATATTCTTTTAATACTTAAGAATTATGCTTTATGTTTAATTTATCATTACAGTGAAATTTAGCTAGAGCCGCAATAAAAGTAGGGTATGGAGAGTTTTCTCTTTCAAACTACTTAAAAAAGCTTTAAAAATAAAATATGATGGAAATTTCAATTTTTTTCTTTTCTTATATTATAGCTAAAGTGTATAACTAAAAATGATATTATCTAAAAATGTTTCTGTTTCTATAAATGTTTTATGAGTGTAAGCCTTAAAGAAGGTGTTAAGAATATTATTGTCTCATTATCTTCATTAGTAAATAGAGCTTTGGTTATTAATTGTGTTTTTGTAAACATTTAGCTTTCCTACAAAATTAAAAATTAGAAAAACAATATTGACTTATTTTTTTATTTATTTAGAATCGCTCCAGTTTCATAGTTATGACAAATTTATATGCCATGTTTCAAGAGGCCATGTTGCGATGTTGCCATTTTGGTAAAAATGTAAACATATTTCTAGTTCAAAGATTAAATATTTATTTGTTTTGTTATAATCAATAAAACTACTTGTATTAGTATATATATAGTACAACCTATTTTTTCACTCCTGTGTTTCAGCTACACTTATTCAACTATTATTTTTTGTCCTCAAGTGATGGTATACAATTTGTTGTAATCATTAGGTAGATTACTGTAAAAATTGCTAAATACGGTTTCTCATAATTTTATTATGTTAATCTAACATTAAAATTTATTTTCCAGATTGTTGCATGGGTCGATCCATTGGATGGAACTAGGGAGTTTACTGAAGGTATTTTACATTATTTGTAAGCATAGTATGTATATATATATATTTTTAGGAGGTATTACCAGACAGGATTCTGGGTTATTTAAGGATTTTGTTCCTTGTTACTAATGAGTTTCTGAATACCCATTTGTTATAAAATGTTAGTACTGTTTTTTTTTTTTTTTTCTTTCTTGTTAGATCTATTGGGTTTGAAATTGTTTCCCTTAACTGATGTTGATAGGTGTGCCTTGGATGGAGTTGTTGTTGGAACCAGTTATTAGCTACATTGTTTTTTAGAAGATGCAATGTTTTGATTTATATATTCACTTCCAGAAACATTGCCCACCCTTCCCATTTTGAATTGGTTGATTTATTTCCAATAGAAATTATGTTCAAATTAAATTTTCCTTGTGAATTCTATATTTATAATTTATTTGAAATCAATCTTTGTTTTTATAATTTGATTAGCTACTTTTTTCTTGAAATTAGTTGTATGAGTTGGGAATTGTGAATGGTCCAAACTGTTGGTTTTCAAAATTTTTGAGTTGAGATAAATAGATTTAATACTAGCCAATGGATCTTGATTTACCTATGATGAAGTAATCAAGCTTACTTTGGTAAAAAAAACCTTTATCAAACTAATACAGGACTCATATCACTTCTTATACAATGGAAGCCGAAATTCCAAGACACTTGAAAAAATAATAAATATCGATTTATGTTTGCCATATGAATGACTTGCATATCACTGCTTTTTTTTTTTTTTGTAATATAAAAATGAGCCTTCGCTCAAAAGAATCGTAACTTGTGATGGGTAATGGGTTGAGCATGACAATCAGTATCCGTCAGGTCAGTGATTGAATTTAATTAAACTTGCAGGAAGCATTACAAAACCAATCTAATACACTTAAATAGTGACACTACGGTGTTCCATGGCTGGAGTCATTCATTGTTCATTTTGCCTTGAAGTGAAACCATCGCAAGTAAATCCTAGTGCAATGAATTCTGGAAAATCAATTAGAAACTTTCCTTGAAGCAACTCGCACAGCTGTATCAGATCTGTCCTTTACTCGTTTACGCCAATGCCCCACTTTATATTTCAAAAGAAACTCTTAGCAAATTAAAGCTACTAGAATAAAAAGTTCTTCTGCTCCTACCTTATTCTCCAGACTTGTCTTCAATAGATTGTTGCTTTCATATGAAATCAGACAATAACCCCATCAATGAATGATTCTAGCAGGAAAGAGTAAAACATGGAAATATATTTCTCACTCCAAACAGGCTTTTATTTTGATTAGAAATACTAAATCAATTTGTTTAAAAAACTTACAATAAGTTGCAAATCTATGTGATGATAAAATATAAGATGCTGACAGTCATCATGTTTGGGGTCAATACTCCATTTTTTCATCTTTGTAGGGATTTTTAAAAAATTTGTTCACCCATTCTTCCTAATTTTTTTTTGTCTTTGCTGTTCTAAGATTGCACTGTTCCGTAACAACAGCACATTTTGTATGATATTAATATAGCACCTTAAATTTGTATTATGGTCGATTCGGGATAACTCGAAATTCAATTTAAAAATACTTTGATATATCGAGAGTTTGAATCACTAAGATAAAAAGCAAAAATAACATATTTATATCAAAATCAACAATTGGATAAATTTGCCCATTGTTAGGAAAATCTAACTAAACACTCGCATATGAACATAAAGGATATTTGTTAAAATACTCTATTTTGTCAAATACAAAATAAAAAAATACAAACAAACTTTTCTGTAGTTTTGTACATAAATATTTTTAAATTGTGATTTTTAAGAAATTTATAATTTAACACTTAATTGAAAAAAATTAGTATATATCACTAGACTTTTTACGTGAGTAGTCCCTGGCATCCCCGATCAAGAACATTTTCCACGGTTACCAAAGCTGGGAATACATCGTCATCTGTTTCTGCTCTGAGCAGCAATGTTGAAAGGCACAAATTCTTAGAGGTTAGTTGCTGGAAACTTTGGGTTACAGAGTGCTTGTAACCAGCCAAGGAATGTAAAAATTAATTTTTTTTTTTTCTTTTTCCATGGTTCCCATTATAAAAAAATTTCAAATAGCCGAACTTATCTAAATGGGAAGGTTTTTCTCAATTTATCGAAAATTTTACAAGGGACCAAAGGTTTAGTTCTTACTATTGAGAAATTAATTCATCAAGTTTGGAATTAACGAAAGTTGACTATATCATTATTAATATAGACAAGACAAGACAAGACGAAAATTGTGCATTATCCTCATTATCAATTTCAACACACATGGTGGGTTAGAATAATTTTATTTTGGTGTGTTACTCGATAGATTTAATGTTCAATGGAATTCCAGCCTATCCAAATCAATAGATTTTCACAGGATTTAACATTCATGGTCATACCAAATTCCATTATTGATCAAGATAATGAAGTGATCATCAATGACTGCATTATGAGTATATTGGGTTGACAAATAATACCTTTCGGTTTTTCAGTGTGAAATAAAACTCAGTGTATTAATGACATAAAATTAATTTTAATCTACAGTATACTGACCATTATTTAATATGACTTTTTCCCATCTTTCCACTAACTGCATAATGCTATGTTCATAAAATGTCTGAGGTTTATTATTAAAAAACTGATCCAAGTGGTTTTTGATGTTCTCTTCCTTTAGGAATTTCTTTCCATTCATGGAGTTCTGTAGAAATGGGAATTTTGTGATAGTCGCTTGGAGCTAGGTCTGGTGGTGCAAAAGGTCCCATCCACAAGGCTCAGTAATGTATTGCAAGTGACCAATGAGATGTGGGGCCTAGCGTTGTCTTGGTGGAACACAACACCCTTCCAATTTGCCAGATCTGAACGTTCATTTTCATTGATGGTCCTATTTTGTTAATTTTGAGCAGTATAGAGTTGAATCAATAGTTAGTCCTGTTGGCAAAAGCTCATAGAAAATGACACCCTTGAAATCCCACCATATAGAAAGCATTATCTTCTTTGGATGCAATCCGGGTTTTGATATTCTTCTTGGAGCCTTACTACTTGGTCCCCAAGATTTTATATCATTAAGCCTTGAAACATAGCCGAGCTTGTGTAAATGGTTTTCTACGCTTGTGTGAGACACATTTAGGGCCATAGCAATTTATCGCACTAATTGGGTGGGATTTTTATTAACAATGGCCTTAATATTGCTTGTTTCTTTCTTGTTGTTCATTGATGTCAAAATTCCATGAATGAAATTTGGCATACCAATTTTGAGAATTGCGTTCCATTAAGCCATCATCACCATAAACACTGCAAATTTTTTAATGAGCTTCTGCAGCACGCTTACCTTTTTAAAATAATACAACAAAGTATGGCGATAATGAATGATATTTTCTTCCATATTCACAGGGCAATAGCAAACACAATACTAAGCTAGTTTCAACAAGAGTTAAATGATATAGTCATCAGCATGTTACAAAGAGGATAAACAATACAATAAAACACTTAAGAGTTAATTCATAAGTTAAGAAGTGTATCATAGTGACACAAAAATAAACAGAAAAACCAAAAGGACTTATTTGCCAACCCAATATTATACAATAAAACATGAAGTGTAGGATTCTCTATCTTGTTCATATTAATTTTTAATTTAAACTTTTGCTTATAACTTAGTACTATTTTAATAAATATGTAAAGCTATAGGGAATTTTTTAACATATATTTTTAAATATTTTATACTTTTAGGATTTTTAGATCATGTCACAGTTTTAATTGGGTTGGCTGTGAAAGGTAAACCTCTCTGTGGTGTGATACATCAACCTTATTATACTGAAGATGGTGTAGTTAAAGGTCGTACTCTTTGGGCTATAAAGGGTGTAGGTTTCGGTGGATTTCAGTTGAAACCAGCACCAAAGGATAAATTAATAGTTACTGTCACTCGCAGTCATTCTGATAAAATACTTGAAGATGCTCTTATTAAATTAAATCCTGATGGTATTGTCAGAGTTGGTGGAGCTGGACATAAGGTAAATAAAAAATCCTTTTATTTTTAATAAATAATTTCTATCTGCAGTGTATGTATAAAATAATAAAAAATTGTAATTCAAGATCTGAAATGCGAATAACATTAAAATAATCAAATTAGATCCTCTCCCCCCCTTTTTCCTTGGATTTTATTGGAAAATTCATTTTTCCTATATTTTATTATATGAATTTTTCCCGTGTTTTATGATATGAATTTTCCTGTATTTTATTCATTTTTCATGTATTTTATTATGTATCCTTATTTTTCTGTAAAATATTGGAAAATTCATTCTTATAAAACATACTACGTCTTATTTGCATTAGTGGCCTATATGTCTCTGTTTATGTCCCTTAATCATCGCCTGTACCCATATTGCCTTGTGATAAGACCCATTTGAGGGTAGGATAGGGTGTAAATTAACTAAGATGGATGTGTAATTCAGTCTCTAGCCTCTCATTCTATAACCCAATAGAATTATAGAATAAATTTTTTTTTTATCCTATACAGAAGAATAATATATATTTAGAATAAAATATATTTTATATTATATTTCATATCATAATATGCAGTAAAATCTGGTTATAATGATCTTAATGTTGGCTACTTTTAAGTTGTTTTTCAAAGTTGCATCTTTTCCAAATTTTTCTTTGATTCTGTCTCTTGATTTCCAGATTGTCAATATTGTTGACTACGAAATTCGAATCTCTGATACCCCATTTATTATAGTTTTCCCGTTTCAAACAGATTTATTTTCTTCAACAAAAAGCGATGTTTGATGTTATTTTTAATTTAAGTTTAATTAACACTGATGCTGATGATCACGAGGTAGGCAAAGGAATGACCAACCTGAAACTACAATTATTAGGCTCTAGAAGATAAGTATGTTATTCTAAGAAAATTTTGTGAGGCAAAATGGTAAATTAGAAACGAAATTACTCATAGTGCACAGAAAGAGTAAAGAAAAACTGTGTTGAAAACTATTTTCTGTAATGTTCTTATTTTTTATCGGTTTTAAACTAACTGTACCCAATTAGATGTGTGTATCGTTTGAAACAGGATGAAAAAAACAAATTTTCTCAAGTTTTAAATTGTTACATGTGGAATATTGTTACAGCTTATAATGTTGTATCCATATTTATTTATTTAGTTTTAAAAAGCAGACCGAACTAAAAATTGATTTTCATTCTTATATCTGGAAATTGTTATATCAGGATTTTACTGTATATTGCATATAAATTATCTATTATAGAATCAATATAGCTGTGAAGCCACACTTGCTGCAATTATTTCACCCCTCTGATTTATTTATATAGTTGTGAATTACAACAAGCTAAAATTATGATGAACATATTTAAATAATTAATTGTTTTGTTTTCAGCTTTTAATGTTGGTTGAAGGAGTAGCACATGCTTATATTGTTCCATCCAAAGGTTTGAAGCGTTGGGATACATGTGCTCTTGAAGCTATATTAGAATCAGTTGGTGGAAAAATTACTGACATTCATGGAAACAAATATGTTTATTCAAAAGATACGAATGTGAGCAATGACACTGGTATAATCGCTGCTATTGATCAAATTTCACATGAAAAATGTCAGTCAGTATTTCAAGAAGTCAATGATGCTGCCTGTTCTTTAAAATCTTGAAATGTATAATTTGTTTGCCAGTCATTAAAAAAAAAAATCAAAATTACTAATCTGTTTTTTTTTTTTTTTTTTAAAGTAAAACACTAAATGCACTTGTCATTCTTTGTCTGCGAATTTTTGATTCACCATACTGATATTTGTTGGTATACTATTGTTTTTTTGTTTTTTTTTAATGTACTGTTGTTGCAAATCAATGTTTTTAATTATTAAATGTACAAAGGTTAAGTTTTCTTAAAAAAAAAACTTATGAATCTTTTATGCTTGCTTCCTTTTTTTTTTTAATATCATTTGGATTGTGATTTAAGGGTTGTCAAATCCAGAGCTTTAATACTAATACCATCTGCTATGTTTTCTTAAATACCTACTTTGAACCCCTTTTAAACTTAAAAACTACCTGTGGTTCTGTGCTATTTTATTTATTTATTCATTATCTATATTAATAAATACGGATACATTTCATTCGGTATTAAGATATTTCAATTTTATTCACCAGGTGCTGGATTGCATTATCATTATGTGATGACAAATTTAAAATTAATGCAGTTTTTAAAATTTCATAATATGTTGATTTGTTGATTGAATGAATAGAGAATAAATTAAAAGGCAAATCCTAATTGAAGAGTGGAACAGAAAACCTCATAAGTTATTAATATTTTTCAAAATATTATCTAAATATTTATATAATAATAATAATATAGAACAGAAAACCTCATAAGTTATTAATATTTTTCAAAATATTATCTAAATATTTACATTATTAATATTATTATTATAATTATTATTATTTACTCTGTTGGTGAGTTTCTGTTGCTAGATTACAAAAAAATTGCATAGAAATATCTTAATCCATGAGACTAGCATAAATTAATGAGGCCTAATTAAACTATAGATTATCTGCATTTAAACATAGTTTACTTTTTCATGTTAGTTTATATTCGAATAATTACTTAAGCAGCAGGTAAAATTGTTAGAAATAGGTCCACTAAAAGAAGGTAAGAAGTTGCTAGATTCCTGTTTAATGAGAAGAGTCTTTCAGTTGCATGTGTTAGTTTAGTCAGATCTCACATTAATTACCAATGAAATAAAAAAGAATGTAAATTATGGCTCACTTTGGATCATGTATTTGTATTGCTGTGGGAGCTGACCCGCCTGCACAATTATCCATCCTGGTAACCATGCCTTTATTTTTGTGGCAAAATAGTTTATTAGTTAAGTGAATTGGATTTACTGCTGGTATATGGTTTCCCTAAGGTATTGTAGAGTTAAAAAAAAAGAGGATGGAGAGTATTAATATTTTAGCTCAAAGGTTGTATGCACTGTACATGTGTCTCCTTGCATCCATCAGATTTCATCAAATCATATATTTTTTTATAAGGAAGTTTCAGTTGGAAGTATATGGTTTTTTTTTTTTTTTTATTCTGAACATAATTGTATTTTTTTTTTTTTTTTTTTTTTTTTTTTAATGACTAATACAATAATACTTCAAGTAAATGTGATAGTAAACAAATAAAAATGAAGACTACTGTAATTAAAATCTGTATTTTTCATATTAAACATTTTGACCCATTTAGACAATGAATGGAAAAAATACAAGTTTAAGATTATAATTTCTTTTATTCTCTCTCCTTCATTTATGTGTATGGAAGAGTGAATATATGTATATATTGTTAAAATTAATAAAAATATGTATCGAAAAAAACAGTCTACATTGTAGCATTGTTAGTGGATCTAGATAAAGTTTCCTAAATAAATTTCTGTTTGACTATGCATTCCTGGAGATAAGACAAGTAAAGATATCTAAAATAGTATTCTGATGGTTCATATTCTTTCAGCAATTTAATCTGTTTTTAGTGTATACGTTCTATTTCGTATAAGTTTTCTAATTCAATATGTGGTATATATAGCATTTTTCATTTTGTTGAAAGTTTCCAATATCTGTTTCAATATTGAATTAATCTATTCCTGACGAATGTTTCAATAGAGAGCTCTTAGGAGTTTGATTGGTTGGTGGTTATTTTTGTTTGTTTAGTTCTTTCATGGGACCTCGCTGTGTAAATTTTATGTTTGTCCACATTCTTTATCAGATTGTAGATTTTATCTAATAGCGAGTCATTGATTTACAAATTTCTGTTGATTCTATTAATGTTTTGCAGTTGTTAATATTAATAAATAGCCCAAAATATTGGCATAAATTTAATATGGTGAAAACAAATAATTTGAAGTATTGAATGGAGTTTGGGTATTGCAATTTTTAATTGTCATATAATAGTTATGCTGTATGTCAAATAAACTGTGTCATTAAGATAAGGTTCTTTAATTATTAAATGTTGGATGAAATATAGTTTACCATAGTATGAATTATAGCGAAATTAGTTGGGGTTTGGTCATAGATGGAATCACACTAATATGTAGATATAATAATTGATAGAAATCAGTACAATATATGTTAGTGTACTTTTATTTATGACAGCGCCAGAACCCCATTTTCTTTGTACAGCTACTTTACTAAAGTGGCATTGTTATGTTGTGTTTAGTAAGAATTTAGGATAAAAAGGTATTCTGTTTTAAAATTAATTATATGTACAAAAAAAAAAAGTAAGTAATGTACATCTTGATATGTGTATCAAATTTGGATATTTTTAAAGTTAGAATTTTTTACAACTTCATGTTAATTTAGTTACACAATTAATTATATATGGTTGCATTTTGTTTAAAAATTATTTCTGTGCATTCCTTTCTGACTGCTCAATTGTAATAACCATGGAATATTTTTTTTGTTTGTTTTTTAAAGAATGGAATTTTATTTATTTAATTTAAAATACTTCATATTACTAAATACCTAGTATTTATTTTTGTTAAAAAGTGTATATTTTTATGCCTTAAATCAGCTCTAATGAAAATAAAGGGATAACTGCATTTTCTTATTTGGCTATTTAATAAAATATAGAAATGGGCTTGTAATTGACAAAAAAAGTTAAAATTTAGAATTTTCAAACTTTTATTATTTCCAGACATAGTTAAGTATCAGCTAAGAATCTTATATCTAAATTTTAACCCTATTTTATATGAATAGTAGGATCAAGGTTAGTGGATAAAAAGAATAGTGCTACAGATGGATAATAAATATTCTAATGAAAATGTTATCGATAGTGTAATGTACTCTAAATTTCTTCGATGGGTCTGCTGACAGGTTTAACAGTTCTTTTTGGATGCCCTTGAGTTTCCTCACCTCCACCAGTGCACTCTAACACAGGTTGCGAGATGGTTTGATTTTTGGTTCTTGGAAACAGTTACAGATTAGTCAAGAAGATAATGGCTCAGCAAAATATTTTAATCAAAACTATTTCCTGTGCAATGTCAGAGTGCTGTTTTCAAAGCTGCACATTATCTTCTGCCACCCCAAATCAATCTTTTAACATATTTGGGATATTGCAAAAAGTTAAAATCAGTATTTTTAAATAATTTATTTTTTGAAAAGAAAAGTAGGTATCAGTGAAGAGGAAGGATTTGCTCTGCCTTGAGCCGAGCTCTGTGGTGTAGCGGTTAGCATCCTCGCATGTAACGCAGGAGACCCGGGTTCGACTCCCGGCGGAGCCAAATCTTTTCTCTTCAAAAAATAAATTATTTAAAAATGGTGGTCAGCCACAAATTAAGATTAGATTAATTAAAATAATTTAAAAAAATTGACTTAAGTCAATAAAATACCATAAATTGGACAAAACTTGTCCACCTCCCGCTACTACTCGCAAAACTTGTGAGATAGGGGTGAGTAGGTATCAGTGAAGAGGAAGGATTTGCTCTGCCTTGAGCCGAGCTCTGTGGTGTAGCGGTTAGCATCCTCGCATGTAACGCAGGAGACCCGGGTTCGACTCCCGGCGGAGCCAAATCTTTTCTCTTCAAAAAATAAATTATTTAAAAATAATTTAAAAATGGTGGTCAGCCACAAATTAAGATTAGTTTAATAAAATCAGTATTAATATAATGGAACTTTAGTTATGCATATACAATTGTTATTGCAGTTTAAATGTTACTGATAGATCATTTGACTGATGTTATTTCAACTCAATACAATGCTATTTTATTCTTAATATTACTAATAATTAAAATGAAAACTTATGAATGATTGTTATCTTTCCTTTAGATTATATCAATATTAACATGATTTAAATTTCAGTTCTAAATAAGATCATAATTAACCTAATTGAAATATTGGTGGAAGATAAAATCAATATTAATTGCTTTGGAAATCAGTCAGATGTTTTAAATTTTTATTTTATTTCAATAAAACTAAAACTATTATTATTATTTTTTTTGTTCCAAACGTTTTTGGGAATTAAGAATTCAATCCGTATAAGGAAATTGACATTATTTTTTATCTATTGCTTGGCAATAGTTACAATCTGCAAGCTCTGTAAAAAAAAAAAAAAAAAAAAAAAAAACTCAATTACAAGTCCTTTTTTCTATTAAAATGCATATTTCTTATTTTTACTTGATTATTTGTTCCTTTATTGTTTTAAAAGGTAGTAGTTGTTAAGTGATATTTCATTAGTTACTAATTATTTTGAGTCATATAGAATTCTATTAATCTCAATTGTGATAAAAAAATTAATTGAATCAGATGTAAGCCACATTCTTTTGATATGATTTGTGTATACATATCAATTCCAAAGTTTTCTCTGATTCAGATTAATGTAAATTTTGTTGTTTTTATTTAAGTAAAAAATTTAATTGGTTGTTTTATTGAACAAACACTTTTTGTTCATGCGTAATATGGATTTTATGATTTAAATGATTGTTGAAAATTTTTAGTTAGCTTATTATATTTTTATTTAGTTTGGTGTAAGTTATATTTAACTTTGTCTTGTACACTTTTATTCTTCACGAGTATTTACAACCTATATTCCCAAAATACTGTTAGATAAAATATGTTTGAGAATGTATATGGTTAAATTATATATGTAAATTTATATATAAAATCACATGCAAATATCAATATATTTCACGATTTCTTTACAATTGATACTGTTTTTCATATAGCCTCCCTCAACCCTTCTCAAAGCTTGGTAAACATAGCCCTTCTGATGGAACATTTTTCTCCTTTTTTTTTGCTTTATGAGGGACATCCGTCTCATAGACAGATATGGAATTGTTTCTTCGTTTTTGTTAACTCAGCTGATATTTGCTCATTCTAGCTTGAATTTTTTGTTGTATAATGAATTATTTTGTCAATTAATAAATTAGTGATGGGCAAATATTAAACATAAAATATAATATAATACAATAAAATAAAGGAAAATATCACAAAGAAGTGACAAAGAAAGAAAGTCCAAAACAAATACGTAACATATATAATTACTATCAGTCTAAAGCAAATATAAATAAGGTATTTTTCTGACATAATACACAAAAACTGATGGACCTGTAATGGAGATTGAAAACAAAGATATTAGGGTTTCTTTGGAAGATTTAACCATTGTGCAGAGTAATATGATTCCTATTAGAGCATTTATTTCTTTTCTATTTGTATCTTTGTAAAAAAAATCATCTTGATGTTTTATTTTACCACAAATTTTCTTTGAATTTTGAATTTGTTGCTTCTACCATTTTTAAATCATTCAGGAGTAAAAAATAGTTGAAAGTTCAATATTTCTAGAGGTGTTGGTTTATAATGTCCATTGCAATATTCTTTTTTTGTTTTAGTATTGTTCGAAATATTTAATGGTGCTCGATGTAAGAAAATGCAATGTTATGGGATTAGGGTCCAAAGGCTAACAGCTAACATTAGGTCTCAATCAACTGAAGCACACATGAATCCATACCTTTTTAGCTAACCACAACTTTTTAGCTAAATGTAGTACCTTATTTATTTATAAACTGCATCCGTCTGACAGATCGATGTTCTGTCTGAAGGGTGAGTAATAAAAGATCAGGGATATTGTATGTAGGTTTGAAAATTGCAGTTGACTGTCCAAGTTTTGGTGTATTCCACTCATTCCTTTACACATAAAAACTATTAGTAAGAGTTAGGTTTGAAAATTCTCTTTCCCCCAAACTCCTTAATGAGGTTTTAGAAATAGCCGTGAGAGGGATCTAAATTAATGTTTATTACTTGCTGACTCATAGCCATCATGTATTATATGACATTTAGATGACTCTTCTTAGCAAACATAAGCTGTCATCGAAGAATTTTGATGCATTATTTACTAATATTGCATACTAAGCAAAGACTTAAAAAAAGTGAAAAATATGAATTATTAGGGAATCACTATTCTCTAAATAAGGACTAATGATCGTTGAATGAATGAATCAAGTATTGCAGTGTGGTTTTAGGATGTCAGTAACCTCCCGGTGTTTCATTCCATGAAAATGATGTTACAGGGAAAGAAACAGAGGTCCTTATGCTCCTGTTGACACTAAGCAGTCATATGCTAGGGACCCAAAACAAATTATTACTGTCCTTGCACCCGATAGAGGTGAACCCCATTAGTGGGAAGAACTCTGCCCCAGTGTTTTCAATGCGATTGTCAAAGGAGCTGTGGGCAGTCTGCTGCTGCTCATGGAAATCATGGTTAACAGCAATGTGAGATTGGGCTATCCCCTTCAGGCCATCTATTGCTAGCAATACATTCATCTGTAAAGACTAAGGCTTTTGTCACACCACCGGTCACTATCCGCATTTTTGGAAGGCGTTCAACTTTTGTTCTCTTTCACTTCTCCATTGATACTTAGTGATGATTTTATTTGCTAGGATTATGAGATTGTTCATTTATGAGTGCAAAAGATACATTTATTTGTTTAAAATAATAAATAAAAATTCCAATTTCAACTTAAATTTTGTCACACCACCAGGTATTAGGCATAAGCTGTGTATTAGACAGATGGCTGGTCACAACTTTGCACGTTATTATTTTTTTTCTTCACTGTATATCAAACAAATTAATTTTAATTTTACCTCCTCGTGTAAGGGACAAATAGCAGATAGAATTATTGAAGCCAATTAGGTCAACAGAAATTTACATTTCCGTCTAGTAACCAATATACCTACCTGTCTGACCTACCTGATATACCATCCAACGGACAGCATAGCACCCTCCTAAGGGTTAAATTGACCAACCAATTAATCTTGAAACTCAAATTTTCCGGACCTTCTATCAGAAAATAATATACAAAGGGTACTACAAAAGTTTTGCAATGTAACAACAGAAAGACCCAGGAGGCTGCAAGTTACTGCGTGTTCAGACCTATCCATGCCTGCATAATAGCTGCCAGTATCACATCTCTGGGCTCAGTTGTTCATTAGCAGTGACAGATTAATGTGCGTATTAAGGCATCGTGGTCACGTAGTGAAGTTAGGGCAGTTTTGCGATATAATTTTGTGCGTGGCTTAAGCATAGATTAATTCTTAGAAGAAATGAAGATTGCATTGAATAATGCCTGTCCACATCGTACGACTATATTTAGATGGTATAAATAAAGCTGTATTGCAAAACTTTCGTAGTACCCTTTGTATAAAAAAAAATTCTGAGTATGCAAAAATAATAGCGAACCATAAGGTCAAATGTTGACACCTATTTGTGGCTATATAGTATAGAAAATAAAATTTTAAAGTGGCTTGATGAATTAAGATTACCTCTGATTCTTACTTTTTATTTATTAAGATAAATGGATGTTATAATATATGAGGAATATTTGTTATAATACTAAATATTATTTTTGAGTGAGTGACACTGTAGGTATTTCATTATATTGTTTTATGCTGAAATGTAGATCTACCAATTAACTTTTTCATTTTTAAATGATTTATTATTGCTTTCGAACATTTCTCACAAAACATTCCTTGCCTTAAATCCCAAAACATATTATCTTAAAGCATTACCATCTTAGCTGCTTACTTTACAAACAAACCCTCTGTTTTTTGTTTTTTTTAACCTATTTTAATGCATTATGTTAAAACTTGCAAAAATATTATTTATTTTAGTAAAAATAATAACAATAGTTAGGGCACCTAGCCTTGAGAGGTTCATTAACTTATTTCTATTGTCTCATAAATGAAATTATAGATGTTAAGAGACCAGATGGAGAGATAGAATTTACAAAATGTACAGGCAATTACATTTAATTAATTAGTAAATGATCGTAAAAGATTGGATGAAGTAAAGCAAGGTAGGCTATTAAGAAAAATTTAAAGATTTGTAAAGAAATACTCATAAAAATAGTAATTGTGTTTATTTTGGTGGACTAACTTAAATTTTTAAACCAATTCCTAATTTTGTGACAATGATTTTGAGCTTTAAATTTACCAGAAGTTTACAAATATTTTTATATTGACAGATGTTAAAATTCAGTTTTTTTGATTTATTAATTAATTTTATTTTATTTTACATATGAGTATAGCATGTTTTGTGTAATATGGACTGACTTAAGTATGGTTTTTATTCACTAACCAACGAATTATTATTTAAAGGGTATACATGTATTTATAATTGTATTCATGTATTAACATTTTAAAAACTAATATTTTTTATTTATTTTGATCATTTAAATTATTATGTTATAAACATATTTGCTAAGGCAGTTAAAGGATGGATGAAGGTATCATAAAAAGGTGTTTTCTGGGGTAATGTAACAAAATTTTGTATCAGCTCAAATATATCATTATGTTAGTTTAATTTAATATTTAATATAATATTTTTATTATAATAATTATATAATATAATATTTTTAAAATCGTCATTAAAGCTGGTAATTATAGAATAAACCTTAGTACTGAAATCAGAATGGGAAAACACAATTCTGAGCACCGAATATGTTAGATATTAATAATTACAATAATCAAGCCCTCTCTTCCATGGTATAGATATCTCAGAAAAAGAGAAACGTTAGCTACTTATTTTAAAATGTTTTATATCACACCATATGCATACAGAGGCGCATCCAGCCGGTTATTACGGGGGGCTGTGGGGGCCACATTCCCATGGATCTGCCGATCAGCTTTTATACCTTTATGTTTCTTTCCTACAACTAACATTCTACTCACTCTTTGTTATTATTCCTTATTCTATACTATTTGTTTTTTACATTACTTCCTTAGTTTTATTAAAGTTAAATTCTAACTTTAAATAACTAAAGTATGCCGTGCTCAGGGGCAAAAATCTAATAAGGAACAATCCATATCGGGATTGACCTGCTGATTACGAATACTCCCTCTGTAAGTGTCAAGAAATGATGTCACATCCATTAAAAAAATGAAACAAATATGTTTTCAGCACATTGCAAAATATATTATTGAAATTTTTGGAGCCAACCCAATCTTTCCTTTTTTCTATAATTTATATAACTAACTAGTCTATAATTTATGAATAGTCATTATATCGCCCTTGAAAAAATGATTTTAAATTTATAAATATTTTTTTATGTCTTTGTTCGGAATGGTATTCTGGGTTATTATATATCAATAGATTTGTTTTATTGTTAAAAAATATAACAATGCCGATTTCATTAAACTAATTCAAATTTATAAAAAATCCCATAAAAACAAAATATGCTTTAAGTAAAGTAGACCATATTTTATTTAAAAACGTTATAGGGGAAGGTTGCCTAAGTTGGACCGTTACCTAAATTGGACCACCTTTGTTTTGTGTACTAAAGGATATGACAGTGCTGCTATTTTGGTGTTGAATGTTAGAACTAACTACTCCCGCCCTAAGTAAGGTACAAGTCTTGTTTACAATCCCCACATGAGAAAAGTCTGGTATTAGTGCTGGCTGATGTTATTTACTAGTGACACATCATAAGGTTTTCTCCCTTTTCTAACAAAGGTATGTGCATTATTTCTTTATATTATTTGTTGCAGATTATTTCTTTACACTTAGAGTGGTCAATTAACAGAATAATATGAATATTTTTTTTTATATTGAAAGATCAAAGAAAAAAAAGTGTGTTCCCTAAATTGGACCAAAAATGGTTGCCAAATTTGGACCGGTCCAATTTAGGAAACGATTTTTAGAGTGGTGTTTAATTACTCTTTTTTCTTATAGAAAGATGTCTAAAAGAGGGAGCTATGGAAAATGGAGTGATGCAGACCTAACCTTAGCTGTCAGTGCTGTCGCTTCAGGAAGTGTTGGCCTTAATGAAGCTGCAAGGCGGTATGGTGTCCCAAAAGCGACATTAAAAAGACATCTAGATAGAAAGAATAAGGACCATTCACTTAAAAAACATTTTGGGAGACCCACAGTGTTCACAGAAGAGATGGAGAAAGAACTGGCAGCCCATGTATTAAAATTTGAAGAACGCATGTTCGGTCTCTCAATCATTGAGGTAAGAAAACTCGCGTTCCAAGTTGCATCATTACATGGTATGCAGCACTGTTTTAGTGTGGACAAAAAAATGGCGGGGAAGAAATGGTATTACAATTTCATGAAGAGGAATCCAAACCTTTCGTTGAGGCAGCCGGAAGCTACTTCTCTAGCCAGAATGAAAGGTTTTTCCAAGGAAAGGGTTCATAAGTTCTTTGATATTTTAGAAAATATTATTGATATACATAAACTAAGTGACAACAAAATTTATGATGTAGATGAGAGTGGGTTCACCACCGTTCAGAAAAAAAAACCCAAAAATAGTTGGGCTTAAAGGGAAACATCAAGTTGGAGCTGTGAGCAGTGGGGAAAGGGGTGTGAACGCTGCTGGATCCTTTGTCCCGACAATGTTTATCTTTAAAAGAAAAAGACATGCTCCTGAGCTTGAAAGAGGTGCACCAGCTGGGAGCAAAGTTGAAATATCTGATAGCGGATATATTACCTCTGAGCTATTTATAGAGTGGCTCCATCTTTTTAAGAGAAATGTAGTTTGCTCAAAAGAAGATCCAGTGTTGCTCCTTCTAGATGGTCACGTGACCCATTGCAAAAATTTAGATTCTCTTATTTTTGCTCGGGATAATGGTATCATAATGGTGCAGTTACCGAGCCATACTACCCATAGGATGCAGCCCCTAGATGTTGCCTTTTTCGGTCCCCTAGGGATATATTACACCCAGGCACAAGAAAAGTTTCTACGACAAAACGTGGGTACTAGAATAACTCAATATGATGTCGTGGCTTTACTAACAGAGGCATATGGGCGAGCAGCTACTGTTAACAATGCTGAGAGCGGATTTAGATCCACAGGTATCTGGCCTGTAAACCGTCATATTTTTCAGGACCACGACTTCGCTCCTTCAGATGCCTTAAACCCACAGTTGCTATTTCCCCATCCAAAAGTTCTACCCTAACTTTTTCCGACACCTTAATAGAGGCAGCACCAATACCCCAAGTGATAGCTGACCTTTGTAAGAAGAGGAAACAACAAGACGCTGAGGTTCTAACAAGCACACCTTATAAAAATAGCTTAGAGGAACAAATTGCTAGAAAGAAGGAACTGTTCACAAGAATAACAAAGAAAACACTCTTTAATAAAAAAAACCCAATAAAAATCAGAAGCCTAAAAAACTTTTTGAAAGCAGCAGTGAAACTTCTGATGAGTTCAAAGCTAGCGGATCATCGTCTGGTGGAGAAGAATTCATGCTGGAGGAACAAACACGTCTTGTTGATGAAGGCGATTTCGGTATTTTAAATTTCCAAGATCTAAAAACCGATGATTTTGTATTAGTTGGGCTGAAGGATGAAAAAGGAAAAAATATTTATTACGTTGGGCAGATAACGAAAGACAAAAAAACTACTCCATCACTCGAAATCTCATTTTTGAGAAAGTCAAGAAAAGTTACGAATGCGTTTGTATTTCCAGCAGTACTAGATGTTGCATTGGTGGATGACAGCGACATAAAAATGAAATTACCACCACCTAAAAAGCTTGGCCAGACAAAACGGCAACAATCTTTCCTTTCTTTTCCCATCGAATTTAATTTCGAAGTTCGATAAAATTGCGAAATTCGATAAATTATAAAGATGTTTCTTATTGTAAAGAAGAAGATTTAATTACTATTGTAAAGATGTCTCCTGTATTTTATTACTATTATTTTATGACTATTTCCTATATTTTATGACATTAACTTTAATTAATCTATAATTTTAATAATTCTTTATTGTATACAGTTTTTAAAATAATATATATTTACAAAAAGATACAGCATCTTAATTAATATACCCTACGCACACCACAAAACCTTCTGGTCCAATTTAGGAACCATGGGGTCCAAATTAGGAGACCAAGCTCCTAAATTGGACCATTTTGAAAATTGTAGATTTTTCGTTTCTGTTCAACATTATGCGCTTATAAAATTAAATATTAGATATTTTTTTTAAGCTTAATAATAAAGGAAACGAATGGCATGACTTTGGAAGTTTTAGGTGTTACACATTCGCACAAAATTAACAAAATGTCGGAAGTGGTCCAATATAGGCAACCTTCCCCTAACTATTTTGGCTTGTCGGAGTGAAGTTGGTTTAAGTATTCTCTAGAAAAGAATCAAGTTGACATTCGTTTTCCTCACCTCATAAAACCCTCAAATCCGAATTTTCATAGCAACCATGTACTATTCAAAATTGCTCAATCCCGTCTCCCAAAAATAAATTAGAACAAAAGTTAAAAAATAACAACGTTTGAAGAGTTTTTCTTATTTCAAACCTTCTACAGACGTAAAATCTTAATGTAAATAGTTGATGTGGTTCAAAATATCAGTAAATAAATTTTCTAACAACATTGATTGAGTAGATGTGGTTCGAAAGATTAGTAAATAAAGTTTCTATCAACATTGCAGTAACATTGAATTCGAAGAAAATATTGAGGAGTTTTAAATGTTTTAATAAAAGGCTAAGAAAAATTCCACCCAGAGAAATCGATCCCAAAAATTTGTATTTGTTCTTTTTTCTTTTTTTTATACCCGTGAAACCAATATTTTATACGTTACCCGCGACCATCTGTAAAAATATTACTCCTGAAATTTTAGGGGTTACATAACCACACTTTTGATATTTTGTTAAAAGATAATGAATTATACAAGTTTATATCATAATTTACGTATTTTTTTTTATTTTTTTTGGACCTCAAAGGAGTGTTAGATTTGATAAATATAAAAACAAAACAAGAGATTCATTATTTATTCATCATAAATTATTCTTAAAATATGAAATATGGAAGGAATGAATTTAAACAAAATTATTCAATGGAAAATTTTGAAATACGAACATGATTAGGCTACATCCCTACTAAACCATTTCCTCTAACATTCCATGCTTATTGGCTGGAGACACTTTATACACTTGCTAACAGTTCTCCTTTTTTCTTATAATCGTGATTGGAGAACGCAGTGGATTGGAAAATTCGAAAAGATTCGTATTTCGGAGATCATAATTAACTTGAAGCGACTTCGGGTTTTTATGGTGTTTTTATACTATTATATTATTTCCATAAAATCGGCATTATTCGTTTAAATGATAAAACAAATCTATTCATATTTATTAAACCAGAGATCCATTCAGACTAAAGACAGAAGAAAATATTTTAAAAAATTATATAAAATACTTTTTTTTTCTCAGCTGCTAAGGCGCATTGGACGGAACCATGGGTCAAATATTTTTCGATCTAATATCACCAAATAAATTTTAGTCAAAATCGCCATCAGCTGTGAGCTCCCCTTATTAGTATAAACAAATATTTTTTATTAACACGTAAAATGATAAAGATTTGTAGGTTTGAGATTTGACAAAGATGAAGAACCTGTATAGTTCACCTATCTATATATTATAATAATGAAATCAAGTTGATCCTGAGTAGGAGCAATCCGAATAATGCATTAATACAGTAGCGGATCTTGAAATTTTCTGAGGGGGAGGCGCACTTTTTTATTTTTTTAATTTTTGCGTCATAAAGGACCTAAATTTAAAATATTAGTGCACATTTAAGCGGTAAATTTCTATTAAATGTTTAAATAATAAATATCCATTTTTCATTTAAGGAGTTCAACAAATTATTAAAGATAGCCCTTTTTATACAGAAATAGTAACAATTGATTGGTGTCAGAACCTCCTAACCAACGCCCCCCGCGCCCCTCCCATGGATCCGCCACTGCATTACTATGTATTTAAACATACTAAACCGCCCGGCTTTCAACGAATGGTCAATGGCAGAAAATATATATTCATCCAGACAATCGTTAGAAAGTCCTTTGGTACCTCCATTTTCATTTAAACTCAGAATTCTGAAAATTGCTGGAGAATTTCCTTCCTACCGTATTCTAAACTTTATTCGGCAATGAGAAACGTAAAAGGCCATTTCCCGGTTTTTCTTAAATGTGAATTAAGACTTTTTTTTTTGTAAAAAAAATTCAAATGATACCTGCCAAGCACATTTCGGCAAAAAAATATAATGGTTCGTTTCAGTATGGATAAATGAAAATTTTAATACAAAAGTCCCAAGAACGTTTTTAGCCTTTTGGAGAGAATTTTTTTAAAGTTGAAATATTTTTTGGGCAAATATTATCATGTTTTGGCATTTTAGACAATTACGTAACTTCTACAGCGTCCTCTTCCATCGCTTCATTCAACTGAATTTTTATTTTATTTATTAGAACGATTAATGCTCTTTTACCCGTATTTACAATCAAATTATTGTAATTTCGGTTATACTCATGTTATCTATCTTTCATGGCTTTATTGTTTAATATGAATCCATATTAATACGTTCTTTATATGCGAAAATAAATATGAACTTCGTTAACATATTAACATATGTATGTATTAACATATGTTATAACATATTAACATATGTTATAACATATTAACGTACCATATTAACGTTAACAAAGTTTTCAGAAAAATAACAAAACAAAAACATAGAAGATGAGAATTCATTTGTACTAATCATCGTTGCAATATGAATAAAAAAAAAAAAAAAAAAAAAAATTATATTATTGCATTATATAGCAATGCATTTTTCTATGTTTTGGAGTATCTCAAACATTCCTTTCCAAATAAAAATTTATTAATAAGATTTTTTTAGAGTTGAGCTAGCTGTTTATATAAAATAAATTGCTAGTTAAAAATGAATTTTTAACTAGTCCAATTTTGTCGTTTAGTCATAGACGGCTAGAAATAAAATATAGTAAATATTTATCGTCATTATTCTGATAACATATTCTCAGATTTAAAAATAATTAGGTGCACAACCAAGACCTATTTGTTGCTTGCCCGTGGCTGATATGTTTTTCTGATACACCTGGAATGAAATCCCATCCATTTAAGCTTAAGAGAGATTTCATGGCTGAACTATTCGTTAAATGAAAATTTTAGAAGTGTTTTTAATTCCTGTCCCATAAATATATAAATATTTAAGAAACATTCAACCCATACCGAAATATATATATACCCATACAGGTACCTAAAAACCCATAACATAAAAATATTTTGATGGTTGAAACCAAAACAGATTTTTGTTTATTTCTGTTACTTACATAAAATGGTCTAGAATCTTCTGGAACAGTACAATTATAAGCAAGTTGTCATATTTTCTGGAACTTTCTCAACAGAGGCAGATCTAGAATGTTCTACTGTCTATGGTATAAAAGTCAGCAAGTGACGTATGTGGTAGGAAACCCGGATAACGAAGAATACAGTTACTTCTGTCACAGTGAAATTTAACTGTTCTCTTCAATTTATTATTACATGCGCGCACTTTTTGCTTCCCATTGTTGTAATTTTACGGCAATAAATAATTAAAAAATATTTTTTTTCATTATTCCGATTACTAAAACACTTCTTGATAACCTCAGAAATTTCAAAATACTCCAATAAGCACATTTATATTATCATTATTGTGCCTATATGGACAAACCGAATTGTGCTTTGGGGCAATAAACCATATCATTCCTCTTATGATGTTATATCCTACGAACTAGTCGTAATGCTACATATTAGGTATCTAATGATATTATTCTTAAATAACTCACGATTCCAATCACTGTGATATAACTATGTTCTGCCAAAACAGATGGAACCTCCTATTTCGAAAAATGGTTGAAGTCTTATCAATGGGTTATTCCTTTACAAGCTTATACAGTACAACCCCCTTTAACCGGGGTAATGATGGGTAGGGGGGTCCACGGATAAAACCCTGGATAATCGAATTACATTTTATTGACTTAATGTGATAGAAAAAAGAGATTAATTAAACAAAAAAAAAACTGCAGAATATCACTTTTATCAGCAAACGAACGTTTTAACAAACAACAAACGAACAAAAGTAACTCCTTCAGAGCGTTTTTGTATGAACCACTGATAGATAGCTTCATCTACGTCTTTATGAGCTCTTCATTGTTTTCCGAGGACGAAGTCGGAAATGTCTTTATTCTTCTTCAAAATGTCAGTTTGTTCCCCGATTCCTAATTCAGCGGACAACGTTTTAACACTTTCACCTTTTTCTACCCGGTTTATAATGGTTAATTTCTGTTCAAGTGTTAAAAGAACAGGTTGTCTTTTTTGCGACATTTTATTAGTTCGTATTTAAATGGAGACTAAATCACACCTGAGAATAATTTGTTTTGTGGTCAAACAGGCCAGAGTAGGGAGTTTCCTAGAAAGAATGGAAAACAATAGTGTTCTTAAAATATGAATTGGATTAATAGTTACCTGAAACATCTCATACAATACCAGCTTGCCGTGTTTTTCCATTTATTATTTTATTTAAGAATTTCTAAGAAAAATAGATAATTAACCATTGTGTAATCGTTAAAACATTTAAGTATTAATTTTACTTAAATAAATATTATACATACAAAATAAATGCCAGAAAAATTAAAAAAGCTTATTAAAAATAAAAAATAAAAATTGGCTCCTCGGAACCCCGGTTAATAAAGGCCCGGATAATGGGGGGTCCTCCTGTATCATGATTTGCTTGCTATATATACTCTTTATGAATATATACGACTACACACTATTGTTGTATTGTGTGAATACAGTTATAAATGTTTAACAAATGTTATTTATATAAATTTTCTTTTATTTTTTCAGGTTCTAATAGGATTTTGACATGATTGGAACAACTGGTGTATCTTACGCTGGAATTTGAGAGTATTATTTTTGACATTCTGACATTACATTCAAATTTAATTCCTACTGATAAAAACTCTAAGCTGACATTTTATTAGCGACGACAGATATATTTCAATTGATTTTAAAGTATATAGTGAACATTTAGAAATATTTATTTCTAGATTATACATTTTAAAATTCTGGAAATATATATATTAATTCTGAACTGCAAAGTTAAAATTAGTAGCTTAGTGGTTATTATTTCTACGTGCGTAGAAAAGGATTGATAACATTAATTATTTGTGTATGCAATATTTAATAATTTTTCCGCATAGGAATTCTTCCTAAATACCTTTTATATAAGTAAACTGGAAAAATTGATCTAAATACACACATATTTACCAAAATCTCATTCATAGCAGTTCATCCAAATTCGGATATGTAGATTACTATGTAGACTACTATTTTCTGTTAAAAGTAAGATTTTTATATTATAATATTTTTAATAAAATAAAAAAAATAATCGTGCATTCATGTTCTCTTGTAATAAACTATTATGAGAATTAATATTCTCGGAAGAATGCGCGAAGTGTTTGAAATAATCTATATTAAATTAAAACTGTAAAATCACTTTTTACAGGGTAATTATTAAAACATGTAAAGATTATGTCATGTGCCATTTGTCTTACTTTCGTCATATTCCATTTTATGTATAAAAGTAGAAATCGTTAAGTCTAAAGATAACAACTAAAATAAATTCCATTAACATTACCGTCATACTCAGAATTGGGCATAATTCTATTTATAAATAACAATACGAATTTATTTATATCACGATTTTTATTTGAATATAATAATACAATTGTATTCACAAATTTTCTTGTTTATACAAATAAATTCGCAGGAATAATTGTAAATGTTTACAATCCTAACAGAATCGACACCAAAAGTGCGTTATTACGGATTTTGAGGGAAAAAATTGCATAAGAAAAAAGTTATTTTCATCACCAGTACCAAAAGTGGCTGTTTTCGGTGCGCGGTCGAGTTTAACCGGAAATTAGACCAAGCACCGAAAACACACTTTTGGTACGTGTTATGAACAATACTTTTCATCATACTGCTCATATTTGAGTACATTAAAATACTTTTATATTTCATTACTAACTTATAGATACTATATAAGAAATTAAATTGACACCTTTAAAAAAAAAAAAAAAAAAAAATCTGTTTATTAATCTATAATAGAAGATAAGTGCTTATATATAAAGCGCGGGATTTAGCTGGAAATAGTTCGTTCCAAGCTTCTTGGGCTTCTTCTAAAACATCTTCTGGTATATCCATGTTATTTTGCACTTCAAACATAATACTTATATTATTCAAACACATGTTTATTAATATATATTAGTAGCAGGTAAAGTTAGCGCACCAAAAAGATTTTTCAGGCCTAGGCCCGAAAAGTACTACTTCACGGACTCAAACCGAGTATTGAAAACACATGTTTTTGATGCAGTATGATGAAAAAGTTGTTTTTCAAATATTGCACACTAATTCCAAAAAAAAAAATTCTCAAAATGAGTAGTGAATTTTTCATATTTAAGATAAATTAAAATATAATTCACGACAGTTGCTAGGTTTAATTAGTATTATTATTAAAATTTACACCAAAAGTGAGTTCTTATCTGGGGAAGGGAAGGGTGGAAGAAGGGACAAATGATATTTAAGACTTTTTATTCATCCTTTGAATATAGCCCTTATTGTCTGTTCTTGTTAATACGCACGCTAGTTGGTTTTGTTTAACGTCACTTTATGCTACTATGGCTAATCGGACGACACTACAGTGGGAGTCCTAAATGTTACCTATAAAGGTATAATTACGATAGCGATTTTTAAAAAGTACCCGACATCGCACAGGCTCGGGAACTCCATTAAGTCCCATCTGAAGGACGGCATAGCATATTTTACTCCCTTCAAAAAATCCGAATCCGCGACTTTTTGTATTGAAAGCTGCTATGCTTGCCACCATACCACAGGCGACCCCCCCCCCCTGAATACTCGACAACAATTCACAACTTAATATGTGAATTTTTTTGTGTTAACAGTTTCTTTGTGAATAGGGTAAAGTGGTCTAATATGAGACAGGTTCCTAATAGGACTCACTTCCTAATTTTCATAATTTTATTTCTTTTTCTTTTCTTTGTATGAATTTGTGGAACAATTATTAGTTGTTCACTGATGTTTGAGGGCAAACAGTCTTTGTATTTAAAATCTTCTGATTATATACAGGAAAAAAAATCTTTTGCGGGCGAAATTTTATACCTTTTATCAATTCAACATTAAGGTACTATTTTTTAAATTATTTTATAACAATATTGTTTTTGTTTTTGGAGTTAACTAGGTCATGATTTTTTACAGATCTTGGATGGTATTATGTAATAATGTTTATCGGAAATACATAGTTATTTATATAGTGTGATTTTTCATTGAAGCCCAGCCCTTAGCTCAATCCGCCAATAATGATTCGTCTCAATTCTAGGTTAATTGAAGTGACTGGAAGTGATATGTTCAAGACTGTAGTATTGTTATATTGAAAAAAAATTGTATATATTTTAATTAATCTAATCTTAGTTCGTGGCTGACCACCATTTTAAATAATTTATTTTTTGAAGAGAAAAGATTTGGCTCCGCCGGGAGTCGAACCCGGGTCTCCTGCGTTACATGCGAGGATGCTAACCACTACACCACAGAGCTCGACTCAAGCAGAGCAAATCCTTCCTCTTCACTGATACCTACTCCCCTTATCTCACAAGTTTTGTGAGTAGTAGCGGGAGGTGGACAAATTTTTTCCAATTTATGATATTTATTGACATAAGTCAATTTTTTAGGTGGACAAATTTTTTCCAATTTATGATATTTATTGACATAAGCCAATTTTTTCAAAAAATTGACTTATGTCAATAAATATCATAAATTGGAAAAAATTTGTCCACCTCCCGCTACTACTCACAAAACTTGTGAGATAGGGGGAGTAGGTATCAGTGAAGAGGAAGGATTTGCTCTGCTTGAGCCGAGCTCTGTGGTGTAGTGGTTAGCATCCTCGCATGTAACGCAGGAGACCCGGGTTCGACTCCCGGCGGAGCCAAATCATTTCTCTTCAAAAAATAAATTATTTGTATATATTTTATCATATTTATAGAAAAAACCACCTTAGTTGAATTAGTGACAAAGACGTGATGTAACGAAACCATTAAAATATCAAGTCCCTTGTTCCCTTAGATGTGAAGTAGCCTGAAGAAGGCCTGTAGCTACTAACTACTTCACAGCCCGCAATTTCTCTGAAATTTGCTGTCTTAATTAATTCTGTCAAGAGTTGTCTGTTGTTAACAATAATCTGTCTGAATTGTTTAAGCTTTTTGATTATAGTCTAGGCTAATTTAGACATTAACCAGTTTATTCCTTAATGTATGTTCCATGTACAATTAAGTAATACATGCCTAATTACGCTTTATGTATCTTAGTCAAAGAGCTAATGCTGCAAAAGCAGATAGGGATGGTAAGGGCATGAACAACGCATCTCTTGCTAAGCCTTCGTTGAAAAAAAAAAGTCAACGAGACAACCTTTAATTAAGTAAGCTCTAAGAAGCAATGGGTTCTGAAGCTATAAATGAGGCACAGGTAAAGAGGAAACCCGAGTCACTAAGGTTTTCTTCCCCAATATTTTTAACATCCCTCAAACATCTGATGACTTACCTTCTAATATCTCCTATGTTTTACCGAGGTGCTCCCCATGGCTCCTAATTCTAACCATTCATTTTCTCTATTTACATTATCGATCTACATGACTCTGTTCTTTACTCACGGTACAATTTATATGCAAATGAACCACATATTTACATATTTCTTACTACCCTAACAATGTAATCGAGGTGACCCGCAATCTGCCTGATAGCAACAATAGAATTCACTCATTGGCATCAGGATGGGCAGCTAAAGAAGATACAATGCTTAATTGCAAGAAACGTTTATATAGGTATTTTTCTAATTAGAATTATAGTAAAAGGTTGTTGAAGGAAATAAGTTACGAACATGGCGAAAACTATTATTCTAGGCTCTTAGTCTAGGCATTTAGTCTTGGCTTCGTTTGGTAAATGATATAAATGATGGAGAATTGAAGATAATGTTTTGTGTCTATTCTACTTATCCCTTTTTTGCTTCCATTTTCCAATATATATACAGTAAGGGAAAGTATTGCGATGGCGAAAAATTTTAAATTCGAGTTTTCTAAATAATTTCATAAGAATCAAAATAACCAGCTCTCGCAAAATAGTGTCTGTGCGTATGTGAACAACCTCGGTGTAATTGTGCAAAACCAAGATGTTAAAAGACCTTTTTCAAGACGCAAGAGACGCGTTGAATTCATTACATAATTGATTTTAAAATATTTTACAATTGTATCATAAGTGGTCTAGATATTTCGGAGTGTAATATTGTTCCAATTTTTAATTTAATATCCGCTATGGATTGCCCTTATTGAAATAGTCTAAAGTTAAAATAAATGTCGAATATTTTATCGGTTGCAATACTTGGGTTGAAATGACTCATTGAAAAAATAGGATTAATAAACGTATCATTTATAATCATATTTTGTCAAGCATTTTATTATAAGATTTTTTTTTGTATTACTTTTTTA
The DNA here is from genome assembly GCA_911387785.2 of Aelia acuminata. Lineage (NCBI taxonomy): Eukaryota > Metazoa > Arthropoda > Insecta > Hemiptera > Pentatomidae > Aelia > Aelia acuminata. The sequence goes on along the minus strand of OU426980.1, from coordinate 114,748,319 downwards.
ATGTTTATGTTTAGCTTCTACCACTAAAGGTTATTGGTATTAATTTTTTTTTTCGTTTTTATTTTCTGTTGCAGTAGTTCACTGTTTTTAGGTTTCAAGGTACTCAAATAAGGCAAGGGTTGCAGCCTCTCCGTCCTGTTATATTTTTATATAAAAGGATCTTTTTTATATTTTCCGCTAGTTTTAACTTTTTTCGTGCATCAATATATTGGGAAAAATCTAGTAAGTGTAAGTGTTTAACACTTTGAATTATATTGTCGCACTTCAAGAGGTTGGTACTTGGAGACTAATTTCGTTGTTTGTAAGTTTTCGTATGTAGAAACAGCTACTAAGTATATTTTTCTTGATGAAGATAATATTATCAAAACGAGAAGAATATATTGCAACACTATGATAATTATTAATAATAATTATAAATTAATTTAATGAATGGTGAGGAAATAATTTTAATTTTTTTTCCGAATGTATTCGAATACGCTTGAAATTGGATAATTTGAAAAAGATATCACCAAAAAAAAATAAAAACACGAGAAAAATTCATTTTATGTTTGAGATATGATATTTTGCAATGAATTAATGTAAAAAGCAGTCACCGTTTTATTGACTATATAATCATTGCTATTATAAAATAACGGTTTGAAACTAGAATAAAAATGCTGTATATTATGAAAAATGTCAGATCATTTAAAAAAAAGATTAAAGCAAATAGTAATTAATATTATAATATTTATTTTATATAATATTATAATATTTATTAGTAAATAATATTTATTTTGTAATTATTATTATTTATTTTTTTAAAATAATAAATCTTATTTTATAAGATAATAATTATTTATCTTGTAATTGTTATCACTATAACATGATTTCAATTCCTATAAACCTAGTTTACTTTTACCATTTCAATAAGCCCCACAACTGAAAAAAAAATTATGATATTTTTCATTATAAACATAAGAATAATGTATGTAATTTATATAATTTACAACTGTAATAAAATTTACTATAGTGCTATTTCCGGTTCTCTGTTTAGTAAACAGAGTCAACCATTCTTATGTTATTATTCTGTAGATTATTTGAATTATCAATTTCACATGAAAAAACAAAATAAATATTTCTGGAGAATTGTCTTTTTCAATGCTCCGCATTTGTTTATTCACATCGAGAATTTAATGCACTTGTCAGTTCAGCACCTAATATCTGACTGAATCAGAAAAAACAAAAACACTATTAACTATATACTATAAACAATATTAACTATTAACACTATTAACTTGATAAAAATGAGTACTTGCCAAATTTTTTTTTTTTTAATTCCTTCCCTTTTTCGCCTTTGAATTTGATTGTATTACGGTCTAATGAGTTAACATGATTAAAAAACATGATTCCGATTCTGTAAAACCTTTCGTTTTGAGCTAGGCTGCTTACAGGCACACAGATAACATTTTCCGACACTGTCTTATTTTTCTCGAAGTTCCGTAAGAAGTTTATTACCGTCGAAAAATCGGATTCACGATCACAATACTTTTTATCTTGCTATATGTTCCTAATTAATTAAGGTGAAATAAAGTGATTTGCATAATATTGTCACGTGGAAGATGTCCATTGAACCTCGGAGACCCTGAGAGAGAGGAGGAACTCCTAGAAGAGGCTGGCCCAGGAGAGAGTGGGGCAGTCTGGGAGAGTCTGAGGCAGTCAGTCGGAGACGAGAGTCTAAGTCTGGGACAGGCAGAGTGAGCCTGGGGCATAGTGGGACCCGAAGTAGTCAAGTACACCAAAGTGATTTATGAGTCAAGGTACCCCCCCCCCTTGTGTAGTTGGGACGTGTAGAGAAACTATTGTAAATAAACGATGTAAATTGTACATAGTTGCTTAATTACCTCACAACCCTTGCCCAAAGATCCCTTTGTCACATTGGACTGGGTAAATTTGAGAATAGGGGTGACACAAATTTGGTGGAGGCGCCGGGCAACCCTTGCCCAAAGATCCCTGTGTCACATTGGACTGGGTAAATTTGAGAATAGGGGTGACACAAATTTGGTGGAGGCGCCGGGCAACCCTTGCCCAAAGATCCCTGTGTCACATTGGACTGGGTAAACTTGAGAATAGGGGTGACACAAATTTGGTGGAGGCGCCGGGCAACCCTTGCCCAAAGATCACTGTGTCACATTGGACTGGGTAAATTTGAGAATAGGGGTGACAATATGGTTTGTGATATTGTGAGATAAGGGAGTTTTTAAATATTTCTATTGTATTATAACAAAATTATGATATTAGAATTTAAAAATGAGAATATTTAGTAAAAATCTATCTTATGTTTTTATCTATCCTCTCGTTGGGAACGATTCCCGGGTCTTTTTTACTTTACCCATACTAGTTAATTATTTCTAAAACAGTGATCTAAACTAATATTAAATTAATACTAGTGAAGAACAGATGATTAAAGTAATGTATTTAACAAGCTTCAAATGTAAACAAAAATGCTAATTTAATATACTATTCGTTGAATAATTCATTTAGGGGTCCAATATGCTTTTATTGATTTTAAAATACAATCAAATATATCCTCGTTTTTTATCTTCTTCTGTAAACAAATTCGCATGGGTAGGAGTCTAAAAAGGATTTTATGCAATATTCCGAACCTTTGAAATGTCTTAAATGCCACTTCTTCTGATTTAAGAACACGACTCAGTTGTATCAGATTATTTATAATTAAAAAAAAAAAAACTTCAACGTTTCTTAAAATCTAGGAGGTAATAGGTTGGTAACCTCCTTCATATATAATTGTTTTTCTTTTAAAGTAGACTTATCGCACTAGTATTTCTAAAGTGACACAACTCAAAATTTAACACAACTGAAAATTTGTCACTCTTGCCTATGTAGGGACAATAGCATTGAGGCAGCAAGAGTGACACAAGTGCCTTCTGGCGGACAAGCTGTGAAGCTAGGTTGATACAGTTGTGATGATTGATAAAGAGATATTTACCAATGTCTTTCATAGTCATAACTCAAGAACACCAATTTTTTAATTGTGTCACTTTAGAAATACTAGTGCGATATGTTATTAAATAGCGGTATCATAAATCACTAATAATATCAAAAAGTAACTGGTGTGGCCTAATTAAAAAAGACCCCGATTCCCTCCTAGTCTTACCGTGTTCGTTGCAGAAATTTTATTTCACCAACTGAGATTGCTCTTTTGCCAGGCTGTTAATTTGCAGCTTTTAGCGCCGTACAAAGGTGTGCAGCGCAGGTACATACATTTAAATATTGGTCGTGATTATTGAAGTTATAAGCTACTCCTCGATATCTATTTTGGAAACTGTGGTAGTAGACTGAATTTCATTGCCTTTGCTTATTAGATAGATATTTCTGAGTCCAATTTCTGAAAGATTTCTAAGACTATTCTTGAATAGATAAAGTTCGTGACCACTTCTAACTGCATTTATTATATTTATCAACTAAGTTATTTTATTTAGCTAATAGCTAATAATAGGTTCATGAAACTAATAAGAATTTCCGGTAAAGTTCCTTGTGGGCGTGGTCTATTTCTGGTGGTTATGTGGTCGTAATAAATATAAGCTTACTCCCATCGCATACTTTTCAGTTAAAAAGTGCCTTGATCAGCATTATCTGACCCCTGCTTTCGACTCCTGCTCACTACGCGCGCTCTTCGGCGATATATAAATCCCCAAAAGGGCATTTTCCCCTTAAGATCGGAGCCTCACTTAATGGGGCCATATTAGCCTCGCCTAGAAGTCGCATTGCGATACTAGTACCGAGTTTTTCTCTTATTTTTTTTTTTAAATAATCAAAGAAAGATAAATATAAAGAGTTGCAAGATAATCCAATCAGAAATGCCTTAATAGGAAGCATAAATGAAGATTCAGAAGATAAACATGTTATCCAGCATTTAACTTATTTCTTTCACATACTTTTCAAAAAATATAAATAAATAGATGTACAAAAAAAAAAGAAAGAAAAAAACTTGGCAAACTGCATTTTAACATTCTTCTCGCGTTTAAGAATTCGGAAGTAGTTTACGGTACGTGCATACTGTATTTCTTGGGATCATCTTAAAGTCCAGGATGTTGGCGGCCTCATTCAACATACAAATCTGAAATAAGTTTCCTAATTTTAACACATTTACGAGCTTTACATGCTTATCACAGTTTCCATGAATAGTCTAATGGTTGTAGGAATTCCTCAAGGATCATACTTGAGCCCTATTTTATTTATTTTATACAGTAGGGACAGAGTATAATTGTTAACAAGTCTCAATTACCTATATTTCAGCGTTAATCATTATCTTTCAATTACTTTACTAATCGATTTGTGTTTTTAAGATAACTTGGTTTAAGTTATATATACTTCGTTTGGTTGTAAGCATAGGTAATTTATTTTTAAATCATTAATTACTTTCAATTATGATTAGAGGTAAGAACCTCAGGAACCCGGGACGGATACAGGTTGCCTATCCGTCGCTTTGGGGGGGGGGGGGGGGGAGGGTGGTTGGGTGGAGGGGGGGTCGTAGCGCGGGCGTCGAGAGTAGTCGGCCGAGAGCATTCACCTCGGTTAGTGGTCACTAGCGGCTTGCGGTCCTTTCTCTTCTGGTCATCTCGATCGTCATGTGAGTCCCGCTCAGGTGAGTCAATTTTATATAAAAGTAATTCTAACTGGCTGAATCATGTATTTTTAACAGGCAACATCTACATCCCAGGAGATACTCCGAACTCAAAACACTCCGTGAAAGTTAACATTTATTCTCAAAGTTTCGAAACATGATTTATATTTTTGTTCTTAATTTCCTCATTCCAAAATTTGGAGAATGCTCTTGACATAAATTCTGCCGAATGAATAGCGCGTATCTTCACTGTCAACAATATTAATCCGTAGCTGGTATAATTTCCAATATGACCAAATGCTACTACACATTAGTATTGTATTAGTTTAGCACATGCATGTCTCCTTATAAAATTTATTTTTTGTAAAATACTATTGTCACCAGATAATTTGTAAGTTTCTTTCTGCAATACAACTGGTTTTCGACAATGCAGAAAACAATACAACGGATTATCAATATTTGAACTGATTAATTCGACGCTGTCGAATTTGTCAAGAGCTGCAACAAACCAGTTACAAAAGATTTCCCAACTGATCCAATGAAGTCAGTTCGTAAATTTCGACGGCTACTTTATATATTTTTTAGGTCTGTGGTTTTTAAACGGCTCCTTAAAAATAAAAGAAAGATCTTTCAAAAGATGACACAGCTATTTAATCCCATCAATGGGATCTCTATAATCGGATTGCGGTCCCCCTTCTGCTTTAATTTTTTACCATGATACAACAATTTATTCATCTTCTATAAGTCTGTGTGTTTGATATGAATATGTGTGCAATTCAACTTTATTCTTATGATCTGTTCTCTTGTAATGTTTAAGAAAAATATATTAAAAAAAAAAGGTACGAACTATTCGATATTTGTGTGTTTGTCTGTATGAATTAATTTTATTTTATTAAAACATATAATTCACAATGCTCAATATTGATATAATATCTCAAAAGGCATCTAATATATTTGTAATACCTACCTTTCAAAATATTGTTTGACATAAATGAAACTGAAATAAGCGCATATGTGCTCACGGTTATAAAAAATGATAGTACATTCTTTATTTAATTATTGATTTGTATATTACGAGTGTGTAATATTTTATTAAATTTAAAATTATTTTTTTGTATCCTTTTCTTTTTTAACGTTCGATTATTTTTTCTTATAAAAAATGTTTTTTTTGTTTTGTTTACTTTGCTATAATTTCGCACAGGTTTTTCACGAAGAATGAAGAAACTGTAGATTTAATAATTAGACAAGGCAAATGTAACACTGATATAATAGCTAGCCAGTGTGATGCTTTTTTTTCTTCTATACATCATGTAAAATAACACTGAAATTTTCTGTTTTGACAGTGTTATTATTGTTTTGAAAAAAAAAAATATTTATATATATGATTGGCTTATAAAAAATAATTAAAAATTGACGCTACATTTAATATAACACCATAAACAAATATTATTAATTTCTATTATATATTAATATTTATTGTATATGTTCTATTATATAGTATCTACTTTAAGCATTTTTTTTTTTTTTTTTTTTTTTGTTTTTACTAGGTAAGCTGAAATGTCACGAAAAGTTCTAATTTCTGCCTTGTATGCAAAAACTTTTTATTTACTCTGACCGTTTCATTTTTTTTTTTTTTTTTGTTATTTTACCGATATTGAAAATATCTCATAGCGGGGGACCGAATTTCCATTTGATAAAGACACAGACCGGTAAACTATTTGCCTTCGCTCGTTCCATATTCCATAGCCCGGAGTGTTGCCAGTTAAGTCAGGCAGTGGTTCCCCGCTTAATGCGAACTCCATCGTAGGACTTTGAGATGTACGTCAACACTCTATCTCATCCATTTCAAATATTGTATGTAAGTTCGATGGATCTGGAATTTTTTTTTAATGTTAATTCTACTTATAAATCAGTATAGAAAAAATTATATATATATTTGAAGGAAAAAATTGAGAGTGAATACAGGAAAATCAGTTCAAATACCTAGTTGAGCTCGTGAATTACAATGAGGGAACATAAAACCAATACGGAGTAATGAAGCAAAATTGGATAAACGAAGAATGATTCTTAGTAAAAGTATAGATAAGAAAAACAACCATTCCAGGAATGCCAAAATTATACATTACGAAACAGTCAAAAAACCGGGAATCATCCCGTAGTCACCGGGATTTATAAGGATTGAATCGTTATTATACATAGAAACAAAGGTATTGGGGATAATATATAATACAGCCAAGGAGGTTGGGGGAAAGAATACCGAACAAGAAAACACAGGGAACTTTATGAAAACATTGGAATACTTGGAAACAACCATGAGGAAAACGGGGTAAGGATTTTCGGGTATATGAAGATAATGAATCGGAAGAGGTTGAATAGATAGATATTTGATGAAGTGATAGGTCTGTAGAACATAAAAGGATATCCTGAGATTGTTCTATTGTTGTTTTAGAGACAATCTGTAACGCCCAAGTACTCATCTAGCCCTGACGAAGACACTCTAGTTTGGTTCGAAACGTAGACTATTTACGTAAAGAAAATGTTTTGTGTTTGAAATTACTGACTATCAATGATCATTGAGTATCTTATAAAAAATAGTCGAATATTCTCCACCCTTAAAAACATAGCTTAAGGTTCTTGTAGTGGAGAAGAAGCAAGAAGGTGGGAAATGGATAGAAGAGTAAAGGAGGGAGATGAGATAAATGAGAAGAATATGGGAAAAATAAATATAAATGGTTATGCACGGTTTAAATATATATATATATATATATATATATATATATATATATATATATATATATATATATATATTTGTAAGTATAAAGATACTAAGCCAGCTGTTCTCAAAGAAGGGGGCGCGAAACATAGTTATTTAAAAAATTAAGATTATTTTTGGTAGAAAAATAAATATAGTTTATTTTTTTTAACTTATTCAATGTTAAAATATTTTAAAATTGAACCTTTAGAATGCTTTGATGATTTAACTGAAATATAAGAATTACCTGTAAATAGAGGTTTTATGAAAAAGTCATATAAACGCGTTTCAATTATAATTGAGCCTTACAGGGGAACTCGAAAAATAAGTTTGAGAACCACTACATTTAGCGAAAAAATTTTTTTCGTTTTTTGCCAGTTTCGATTACTTAAAAAAAAATAAGAAGAAAGATTAACAAGGTTCAAAAATTGAACTATCATGAAAATTCGGAGGATTTTGCAGATAAGTCTTTCGATTGAGGTACCTTCTTAGATTTTGTTTTCGTGCCGGAGAGAAGCATTTTAAATAAATTCCTAATTTTATAAAAATAAGAATTCCCGGTTTATATATTAATTAAAATATTATGTTGTTGGTAACCACATATTATAATTTTAAGTATTTTATTTTTAAGAGAAAAGATTGACCTCCGCCGGAAGTCGAAGTTAGCCGCCTGGTCTCCCGCGTAACATGCGCGGTACGCTGCCAATGCGCCATCGAGATCGCATCTTAGCCAAGCGAATCCCCTCCCTTTACTGATCCCCTTCCCTCGACCTTCTCTAATTTGATTTTTTTTCTCAGGAACTAGTCTTATTTTTCATTACCTGTTCGATAACCTGCCCAAAAAAAGTATACTTTTGTTTTTCGAAACCGTATTAATTTAGATTGATTGATCAGATGATTAGAACTACATTTGTATCGAATATAACAAGATATTGGTATTATATGAATATTTTACGTTATCAATTCGACACAATATCAAACTTATAATGTACTGTTGTCTGTTCTTGACATACTGGCTACTAAAAATTAAACATTACGAAAAATATAGAAATGCCATTTATACAAAATAACACATATTAGTATGATTAAACACGTTCATGATAATTCTTTGAATGGATTAATATAGGAGAAATCAAATGACAATTAATTTAAGTAAATTCAGTATATATTTGGTATGACAGTAACTCATTATTTAAACATTTTCAATATTGGAACATCGCGTTGTCATCTTCTTTTCGAATTCCTGGAAGGACTTGGGAACCGAACGGGAAGCATTATTAATATGTTCAAGCGATTTATTTTTCGCCGAATAGGAAATAATAGATCATTTAATTCCTAACATGCCATGAGAAGGATTGAAAATTTCACGAAGGATTTTATATTTTAAGATTCATATAAGAATAAGTTTTATGGTTGAGTAAAATTTGAAATCCAAATTGAAAAGTCTAAATTTTTATTATGAGTAGGTACTTATCTGAACTTTTTTTTTTTTTTTTTTTTTTTTTAAGCCCTGAGGAAAGAGATGGAATTTTATTAAATTAGTTTTAACTCATAGCTTACTACTTTAAACACCGTTATATCTAAAAAAAATTAGCCTTTTTGAGAAATGATAGTTTTCTATTTGCGCTGAAAGTTTAGTATATTCTACCACGGTCTTCAGATTTTTAAATTAATCCAAGGACATCTATGACATGTTTAACAACAATGTCATAAATCAGAAGGGACTGTTAACAATATATATGTTTCATATTTTTTTTTTTTTTTAATATCTATTTTGAGACTTAGTATGAACACATTTCATTCAATTTTTAAACTAAAAATTCACTTTCCAAAAAAAAAGTTTTTTGAGATATGACGTTCTTGAAAGGAGTGAGCTTCATGTCAGAGTGTCTTAGACCTGGCTGGCAGTGACTAGATATCCAGTTAGAAATTTCTGCAAAAAAAAAATATACGTATATACAATCTTTATTAGGAGGTATTAAGATGTTGAAGTTAAAAAAATCGTGTTAATTCCACTCACTTTTTAGCAAATATCATGAGCCATATAATATCTTAAATCATTTCAAAACTTTATACAGCCAAAAATTGATTAATCTTTTCAAAAAGAAGCAAAGAAAACTGATAATAGATTCTCATTAATTTCAAATGTTTCATTCCGCTTCCAACAGATGGCACAGTGGGTATAAGTAACACAATTAAGGATGCATGCATGGGAACATTTACTGTAAATCTTATAAATAAATTTATAAGATTTATTTATACTATTTTGAAGTACATATAAATATATCGTAACGTTTTTATTTTTTTAAGTACATATATAATAATTAATAACATGAAATTGCATTTCTTGTCTTGGTCAAAAACCATCTGGGAAAGCCCAATAGCAAGCATATTTCTTCCTTATCACCCTGATCAATTAAACGAAGTTTGTTCATTAGGCATATTAAATCCGCGAAACAATAAACAAAATAAAACTAAGACAATAAAAATAAACATTAATAGAATCACATAATTTCCTACACAAACATTTATTAACAATTTTAATAACATAATACATAATAAGAAATATATGTATATGGTTGTTATAAATTTAAGAATAACATATATTTACTTTGGAAGTATAAATAAAAACTTTCAAATAATAAAAAAACCAAAATGCAAAATATAAACTATAAATATCCACTAATAAGTCTATACTCAATTTGAATAAACACACACCCTCACACAAACACAAATAAATATTTCTCTAGTTGACCTATATATTTATGTATTTAATTAACTCCAGTTATTATTCTATTCAACCATAGAGGTTGAATGAGGTTTAAATATGTACGTTTGTATCTAATTTTGATTGCAAACATCTTTAAATAACTGTTAAAGTAAACTTACTAGAATATTAACAAATTTTATGTAATAATAAATTGAAATTATTTTAACTATGTACATCCACCACATTGAATATATTATATTTGTTAATTTTCGTTTAAATTAACTTACTATTATTTTAAATGACATGCAAACGTACATTTATGACCGCATAAGAATACCCGTGGTCATCTGTGGTGTAGTGGCTTGAATAGGTCGATTCGTATCTCATGATGGCCGTAGGATTTTTTAAAAGGAATAAAAATTGGCTATGCCGTCCTTTGGATGGGACGTAAAATGGAGATCCTGAGCCTGTGCGATGCCAGGTACCCGTTAAGGATCCCTATCCTAATTATACCTGGAAAGGAAAAATTTAGGACTCCTACTATAGCATCATCCGATTAGCCTTAGTGGCATATAGTGACGTTAAATGAACCAACTAACCAACTACATAAAGATCCGATTTCCTCTTATTACTTATAATAATTTGCTTAAAGATTAAATTTTTTATTTGCTTTATTCAGCCTCAAAATAGGTTTGTAATAATATAATATGTAATCTATAAACTATAGTATAATAGGTTGTTACCTTTGACCTGTTGGCTGGATTGTCACGGGAACGGTCTCATTGTGTTCAGAAGATAAAAACCATCAAAACAATGTACTGCATCATCTGTTTGCTGTAAAATTAATTTGCAGACCTCCCCCTATTCCGACCCCCCTGTAGGGTGGTTCCCCCCTTTAATTTTGGAGGATTCTGCAGATCTTGAATTTCACTCCTAAGAAGAAGTTATGAGCAAAGTTTCATGAAGGTACAAATTTTCGTTTGTAAATGGTCAATTTTGGTCCATTTTTCCTGTACTAAAACTGATTTGGGTTACTATGCAGTATCTCACACATTATTCAGACTTAGTCGATGATTATTAATTCATGATTAAGAAATAATGTTTTTGTTATTTCATGATATCAAAATTGACTAATTCTATAGTTATGTTTTTTAGGAAGTCTACTTAGCCCATTATTATTTTTATTACGAACCCATTATTATGTCTTATTATTTATTTAAGTAAATATTTCAATATGTAGTGAAATCGTTTTGACGAATAAACCCACGGTAGAAGACCTTTTTTTTTTCTTTTTCTTTTTTTCTGGTACGTGTGGGATGTCAGTTATAGTAGTTATTGTATTATTATTGATGGTTATGTGGAAAGATAATCACGGAAGAAAAGAATTAACCAGAATAATTTTCTATTATAATTTAAATATTAATTCCTGATTTTCGGCCATTATTTAAACTGATATTGAGACACACAGGAAACGAGTGTGCTGGGATTGGACTTTGGCGGGACGGCAATTTCTTCTCATGTCCTTAAAATCTCATTCGTAAATCCTTAGTGGTACCTTATCATGTCACAGACCAAGTTATCAGCATTGACCTTAATATCCATTAAATTGCAGGCTAAGCCAAAAATTAATGTCCTCTCCCCCTCAGTTCTCCAGGGTTAAAAATATCCCCCCGATAGCAGCACGCACCTTTAAGCTCCTAATCTTACATTAGTTACAATAAGCCATAATCCTGCAATATGTAAGAACAACCAGTAATCAATACGTGTAATGTATTTAATAACTGTGTGTAATAGTTCTTGCCGTTAAATAATATCATAACATAACGTACATATTCACTTCGCGAGTTTAAAATAACTAATAAATAACAAACGAAAAAAAAAACAATAACATATATTAAGTAATTCAAATATACCCGATGATATATATTTTAATTATCCACTTTTCTTAGACTGTGGGGATTCCAGAAGCGTAATTACAAGATGTAAATTTATTGAATATAATTGTTTATTATCTATTTCCGGGCCTGGATTGCCAAGTGGACAAAGGCGGTTGCAGTAGGTAATCAAAGTTAAGCAACGTCGAGCTTGTTTAGTACTTGGATGGGTGACCGCTCCATTCGGGTGACCACCCGCAATGAACGCCACACAGTCCAAGCCTACCCCCACCCCCGGGTAGGTGAGGCCCGTCAGCCTACTGGAGGCGACTCACACCGACCGGGCGTTGGAATGATGTACCTTCCCCGTGTATCCCATCGAGAATCGTGGTGTGGTTTTCCAGGGTACCAGTAACCGCCCGGAGGTTTGGTACAAGGACGGTATGCTTCAAGGAAAGAAATATAGGTCCTCGGGGCCTGCTGACTCTTGGCTACCATAATCCTTGGACCTAGACCAGTTTGTCCCTGTCCTTGAACCCTAGAGAGCTGACGCCATCGGTGAGAAGGACAATGCCAAATTGGCCCCAATGGGATTGGTATGGAGCTATGGGCAGTCTGCCGCTGCACCATGGTGACCATGGCTCGCAGCAAAGTGAGGTTGGGCTACCCCCTCCAGGCTGTCTGTGCTCCCGCAAGCAACACAAATGTCTGTAAGAAGACCACACTGCGCGGCCAAAGGTCTCATTAGGCTTAATGCGCCAAAAGAAAAAAAAAAAAAAATTATCTATTTCCAGGGTTTGAAATAATAATTTAAAAAATTAAAATAAATCAAATCCGATAAAAAATTTTAAAAATCATTTTATGATTTTTATCCAGAGTGATTTTTATTTTTGATCATTTTTCTCGAGTAATCATTTTACTATTAAAGATAATAATACTTTTTAATCAGAAATCAGAAATGTAATTTTTTAAAAATATTTTCACGATATATTTTGAGTCTGCAGTTGTAGGTGAAAAATATTGCTATCAAATTTATTTTTGAAATGAAAACAAAAAATAGATAAAAATAAAAAATGTCTTGGTGCTGGAAGAGTTATATTTTAAAATCAGTATTTAACTTTAATAATTTAGTAAATAACTTTTTCAAAGTTTCGACTAGTAGCAGAATGCTAATATTCTTCGGTTGCAAATCTATATTCTGAGCTACACCCTATGAAATATATTAAATATTCGTGATGAATAAAAGGGTTAGATACAAAAAAAAAAAAAAAAAAAAAAAACTGCAAGAGTACCTATAGACATGCAATTTATATGCAGCTATAAAAAAATATAATGTAATAAAGGTTATTTAAAAACGCCTGTTCTATGCTAAACCAGCAATACAAACCGACAAGTACTCTTGTCTTTGAATTTGTTGTTATTGGTACCGTAAAATGAGGTGACATTGTGACTAATGTGGTGACTTTGGGACAAGCCTATTTTTCTACAGTTTTTGAATTTCCCTCCTAAATCTCCTAAATTGAATTTCCCTGATAAAAGAATCAGGTTAGGCAATTCAGTGTACTTGTCAGTTGGTCAGTAATGTGCTGCAACCTACTGGCCACATTTAACTTCTTTCATTCCATTTACCATGTTGCTTTATTGCATATATGTTTGATTGTTTTCATTTAGTTGAAACTTTACAATAAAGCACCATGATAAATGGAATGAAAGAAGTTATAGAGGTCCATATGTGGCCAGTAGGTTGGAGCACATTACTGACCAACTGACAAGTACACTGAATTGCCTAACCTGATTCTTTTTAAGGAGGTTAGTTAGTCACAAAGTCAATTAGTCACAAAGTCACCTCATTTTACGGTAATTAAAATTATTTAAAATTACAAAGACCATTAATTCTAAACAATAAATGTATAACACTGACAATCTGTCAATTAGATCCCATCCTGAGACATGTCCAGAACCCGATTACCCGCTGCAATGTGGCGATATCGATGGTAACGTTATCAATGTAGAGGAAACGTTGGCATGGCTGGAGATAGGGGCCCTGGTATCGTAGTGGTAAGCGCACTTCAATGGGGATGAAGAGACCCTCGTTCGAATCCCGGCCAGGACCAATATTTTCTTTTCAGATAAAATTATTTAAAATTCTAGAATATGAAAGCCACGATTATATTCTACACATACTTGAATTAAACCCTATTTTAGAGGCGCAGGGTGAGAAAAATTGTCGAATTAATAGGGAATTTAAAAGAAATAAAAAATACAATATTCTAAAAAAAAAAAAAAAAAAAAAAAAAAAAAACGTTTTTACCATTTATAAAAATATGTATGTGGCTAAATAATATTTTGTCAATAAGACATTATTATCCGGGGGGGGAGGTTAAAAAATTATACGCACACATTTATCACTCCTTGGTCGTTTTTTAAAAACTTATATATTCCCTTTGATGTTTACTAATCGCTTTTTTTTTTTTTTTTTTTTTTTTTTTTTTTTTTTTTTTTTTTTTTTTTTTTTTTTTTTTTTTTTTTTTTTTTTTTTTTTTTTTTAGCACTTAGAACTACATTCAAATAATTTTAAAATAATCTATAACAAATTAAGAGAGAAATAATTTATTCAAAAAGGAATGTTGCCTAACTATGTTGGGTTGCTCTTACGCAGAATAATGTTGGTCTACAATAGACTGTAAAATATTTATTATAATAAATAATATGATTACAAGACTTTTTTAATACCTTTTTTTCCACGCTTTTTTTAATAGGATTACGGCTCACAGTTAAATCGTACATAATTTCATTCTCTAAATGCCTGTACTGCAGCGTATATTATTCAATGCTGACTATAAATCAATGCAGTTTAAGTAGCTAATAAAGGAGATAATTTAGAATAGAGGGATTGAAGAGGAATGTTCTGCATCCCGATCAATTTCCCATTCATCATTTAGCTCCAGGGAAAATTCTAATTGAGCTTTGGTATCAGGGGGTTTACTGAATATTGCGGTTCAACTATGATTTGTTTCGAAACAAAAACAAATTATTTATTTAGACTTAATTTATTTAAATTTTATTTTATTTTAACTCTTCTTAAACCTGTTAATTGTGGCATGGGGGATCTTTTGCCAGGCTCTATGTAAAAATACAAAAATATGTATATATATATATACTCAGGGTTACTGGTAATTAGACCTGATCATTTTAAACGATGATAGGGGAGGTTATCTAGGATAATTTTGACCACATACTGGGTGTTATCCGAAAGTTAACCATTTTTGAGATTTTTTTTTTGCAAAAAGACTTTTTCAAATGAAATAAAGGCCCAAAAAAAAAAAAAAAAAAAAAGCTGATTTAATTTTCATGATACGGCTTGCATATTTATGTATGAATCTTATTATGATTTTATGAATGGGTATTAAGGATCGAAATGCACACGAAATCTAAAACGGTAAATAAAATTAAAACCTGATGATTTGTTTTTTAAAATAAGTTTCTGAAGAATGAAAACTGCTTTTTGTAAAAAAAAATCTTAAAATGCTAATATCTCAAAAACGATTAACTTTCGGTTAACAATTAAAATGACACGGTCTAATTACCAATATCTTTGGTATATACCCCCAGGTATATCTTTCATACCAGTGAATGAGCGGAGAAATTTAGTTATGATAATTTCTGTTAAATCTTTTTAACTTTACAACAATGATGCTTTATACGTCTATGTTGGAAGTGCCACCTAAATATGACTATATAGAGCCTCTATAGTTAAATTTAGGCGGCATTTCCAACATAGACATATAGTCCTACGTAATATACATCAGACTGCAGCTACAGTTTATAATTGTTAAAAATGTTGCTTTGCACTATTTTGCCCCGACCCCTTCAATTTAAGTAGAGTAAAATAAAATAATAATGAAATAAAAATAAAAATTAGCGCATGCGGAATATAAATTTTGGATTGGGAAAAACCGTATTGTGCACAACACTCGAAACTTTGTTGATTGTCAAAACTTGCTTGGAAACCATTTATCAAAGGTTACATCTCAAATGCGACCTGCAAAAAGTTACTGAAGTTGTACCTGCTCCATTAAAAAAAAAAAAATTGTACAGTCACTGATATAACCTAAACATAAATTTTCCTTTTATATTTACTGAAAATATTTCGAGTATTTTCTTTGAGAAATCAGCTCTTGTTTAATGATAATTGGGGCTTGTCGTTGCTCATTTAGAGCACCGGTAAACATTGCACAACCGGTCGCGGTATTTATACAAGGACCGTTTCGGATTCGGTCATATCAGGCGAAGTTAATTAGCTACACGAGTATACTCCCTTTGTCGTTTCTATCGGTCAGTTCGTTTACTTACGATATTGTTGTCACAAACGTTAATGTTTGTCCCCTAATGGTTTCGAAGAACGATATCGTGGTCTGCGTTATTACTGGAATTTAATTACTGCAAACAGACACAGACAACCTGAGCTTGTCACCACAATGCTATTTGCCTTAGGTATATTCATACGAGCTTGGCTTGTTTGAATTAGATTTCGGATTGAAGAGGGCCGGCTCTCAAGGGTGTGCGTTGAAGTGGAGATGAACGGTCTGGCAGGTATTTGTTGCTATCATCTAATGAGAATTCTTCGAAAATTACTCAGGTATATGGTATTCCAGCCAATTTTTCGGAACTACTGTGATCAAACAACATTGATTACCCGTTTTGTTCGACTTCCAGGGATGGACAATCGCACCACTGTATATATAATTTTAATCTTTCAATAATGTCTGGCTTAAGATGTCTCATTTCCACAATTAAGAAATGTGAGTTGGTTTAAAATAATATAATGAAGAAATAAAAAAAAATACAGTTTGATGATTGTCAAAACTTGCTTGGAAACATTTATCAAAGGTTACATCTCAATAAGTTTCTAGCTTTGTACCTGCTCCATAGCACGAAATAACTTTAAAAACAGCAAAAAAAAAAAAAAAAAAAAAAAAAAAATCAACAACATTAAAACCCTCTTAGTTTGTTTTTTCAGACAATAATGCAGTAATAAACATTCTTTATTGTGTTAGTTGCTATGTTTTATAGCATTGTGTTAGTTGGTATTTTTTAATATTAAAAAAAAATATTTTATTGTAATTGAATATAATGTTTAATGATGTGCAACTAGTTTGACATGACATCATAAGTTTATTTCACGGTTTTAAATCAATAATTTTTTTTTTTAAAACAATAATTATAAGCTTAACATTTGATTTTTAATTTTAAAATCATACATAATTTATGCATAAACATTTAAATAGATTTTTGATGTATATTGACATGAGAAAAAATAATGACTCGCTGAGTGATACGGTAATAAATAAATAATAATGAGAAAACTGAGATAAAATAAAAGTATTGATCAGAAAATAAAAATCAGCTTTTAGAAGATACGTTTTAATGTTGTAGGTAGGCGTTTCATTCAAATTATTTTTTCTATTTCGTACTATTTATGTTGTTTAAAATATTTTGGCCTGATGTTTTAAAGGATTTTATTAAAACTGTTCATCTAAGAATGTCAACATATACTTGAGCAATCGGAAAAATTTCTGATTTTTAAATTAAACTCTCCCCGCTCCACCTAGACAGTTTTTATTTTTATATATTTTAAGTAAGCAAAATTTTCTAATGAGTTTCGGAAATAAAAATGTTCTGTTGCTAAAATTTGATAACAATATTCATCGCCGCAGACTCAAAATTTATCATGGAGGAGATTAAAAAAAAAAAAAAAATTATTTCTGTTTTTAAAAAGTAATACTAGAAAATTATTGTTTTTTTTAATAGTAAAATTTTCATTTTAAAAAATGAAGATCAGGATATGATGATTTTTTTTAATTATCAATTTTAAACCCTGGTTTATTTCTATTGCAAAAGCATTTACATTGTTTCAATTATACATATATTATTTACTGATGCATACCGTATCTTATACGGATTTAATAAAAAAAAATGATGATATGTTCTACAAAATTAAGAGATATTTACACCTTTCCAACGAGGAAAATTTTCAAAAGCCCATAGTTTATTGCTAAATAAGCCGACGCACTCCAAAGCCATTATTTCTGCCTTGCAATTAATCGAGGCTGAAGAGCGAGTAAATCAAATACTGGAGTCATTTCGTAAGTGCCGTTGTATAACACTCTTTAAATTGCAGATTTCCAAAATGTAATCCTCCACGTTGTGGATTTAACCCACAAACGCGTTGATTGTAATTTATATTTATTTATTAGGCAATTTAATACATTAATCCACAAAGATTTGCAAAATTTATTATTTAATTTTGTTTTCCTCTATTTTCACTTTTACCCCTCATGGACATTAGACGTTATCTTGTCTATCTTTATTCGATTATAGTATATTCCTTTTAGGAATCTGAGTATGGTGGTAAATGCTGCCTCTTCGTTTTAAAATATTTTGTCTAATGATTAATTAATTTTTAACTTATTTCCTAAATTTTCGTACTAAGGTGATTTTAGTAAAAGGCGTTTGACTGTTTGTGGATCATTGTTGCAATTTTGGCATTTGCGTGCTTCTAGACTTCTGAGGAGATAATCGTTTGTTTATTTACAATGTCTGATCCGTGTGGGACATACTATGATTTCTTCTCTCCTTAAATGAAATTCTTGAGCTTTTAGTCCATTTTCTGCATTATTGTTTAATTTCTGACAGTTTGGATGGTTTATTTTTCCATGACGATTCACAATTATGAAAGAACTGTTTCTTCGATTGATGTATCCATCTTTTTTTCGTCATATATTTTATTTATTTTATGCCAGGCGTTTCTCCCATTCTTGTAAGTTGCGCTGTTTGATAGGCTCCAGATGAAAGTACATTGTAAGTAAATAACTCCTAATTTAAACAAAATACACCCATGGACCATAAACATTCCTACAAATATTTAAATTAATACTTCCACTTACTATATATTTCATATATAGGTAAGTGAAAGTAAAAAAAAAGGAATGTTAGTTACGTATTATAATACCTGATATCAACATTGTGCATTGATATGCAAAGTTGTGCCAATAGAAAAAAATATCTTGAATAGTAGTAGTAGTATATCTTGAATCTTTTTTCTGATTTAGTTATTTATTTTCATAATTGTTCAGAATTCTCATTCATTTTGAGCCCCGCCGTTTTTGAGATCTCGGCGAATAGACGTTTCTGATTTAGCTGTTATAGCCCACTTATCTATAACCACAAAACTGTGGTTTGTGGGAAGACCACAAAATGGCGGTTTCTTAACTACACATTTTATCAAATACTTCATCCTCTTTTTAGGACCGAAAACTAAACAGCTTTAAAATCGGCCTTATATGCAATGTTAATTTCACCATCCTCTATCTACACTATAAGTATGTTTAAGGTCATTTATATTCATTTATTTGATTTTTTTTAAAATAAATTGATGCTGTTTTAGTTTTATTATTTTTAACTTTGTTTTTTTATATTTCGTTTCTTTAATAAATTTCTTTTTTACATACAACTAATTTCATTTATTTGGTGATATCTGGTTTATATATATTATCCATTGATATAGATAAATAACTACAAACGGTTACATTTTTGTGCATAAAAATGATACATAAAATAGTTTTAAATTTTAGAAAACAAATTCCGAACAATAAACCCTGCACACTGGAGTAATCAGGCCAGTAAATAAAAACAGGCCAAAATATTTCACCACATTCTATTAATGTGCCAAATGACTTTTATCTTACTTTAGAACATTCAAAATTGTTTTTTTAGCAACTAAAAGACTGTTAAAGATTTCAAAGGTAGGTAAAACTATTCAAAGGTAGGTATAATTAGGTTTACACAATTTTGTTTGATGAACTATAAAATAGACATAGGTAGTTACTTGTCGTCACTATTTATGTTAAAATTATTTTATTTTTGTGAAACTCATTATACTCTTATTTCTTTACAAAGATGAACTGTACATGCATGTTATTAATAAATATACGATATATTTATGGAATTATAATTTTAAAAGATACGGAAATCATGTAAAATTATTTTATTTCTTAACTATTGTTTGTTTGGTCAAGTAATTCTTGCAACTTGATTCCGGCAAATGATGATTTTAATGTATGAATATTTCGGTTTTGACTTTCTTCTTGTAAAATCTCGCTATCTTTCTATTTACTTAAATAATTTTTCGATTGTGGATGGTTTATCTGTTTTTCCACATAGAAGGAAATTTTTAAATGAAATTCTCTATTTTTATGCTCGAGAAGAAATATTTTTAAATCCGTAAGTACATGGGACACATTATGCAAATCTCTTAATTTTATATTTATGGCATCTGTTATGTATGTGCTTATTTATGATATAATGTTTTCAGTTTTAAACTTTTTGCTTCTTTTACATAAATTAATAAAGGTCTTTTCAGGGCGTTTTTATATAGTAGGACAATGGTCTGGACTGTAAATAGAAACTGTTACTTTTCACTAATCGTTGTGCTTTTCAAAAACTTCACTTTTCCTTCATGCAGTCTACCAACTTTCTTTTAACTTCTGCAAACTTTCAAATTATATCCCATCCGTCGTAGAATAAATGTACAACTCAAAAATGACAAGTTTTGAGTTAGTAACTGTATTACAGTGAGCAAGTTACCTATTTTGATCATAAAATAGAAAAGTAACTTTAGTAGGCTCCCTACCACCTAAGCGATGGCATTTCCTCTCGGTTGGAGTCTCTTCAAAAGTGTAGAACAAAAACTTTACTACAGATTCCCCTAAAATTCAATTTTTGAGTTGTACCTTTATTCTCCGACGGGTGCGATATGTCATTAATGATTAGTTTTACAAAATACTTACTTTTATGTTACTTATGCATATTCAAATGTTGTTTTTAAGAACTAGAATACCTTTTCAATATTTCAAGACTTTAAATAAATAGATTTACACAATCTCGTTTGATGAACTGTTAAATATTCATTCATAGTGTCAAAATACAAGTATATGTTATTTATTTATATTATATAATAATAATTCTCTCTTTGTACAATTTTGTTGGTTATCCGGACAATGACTTGAGATTATTAGTCCGGATTATCGAAGAGCTTGAGTAATTTAATTAGCTTTGTTAATTAGAGGAGATTTAATTAACCTTATTAAAAATAGTTCCCCATTCCTATAAGCAAACCTGATTCATGAAGAACAAAGAAAGGCAATTCTTATACAAATACCGAGAGAAAATTTGGCAGCCCTCACAGACATGGATGGAGAAGCTGCCAGATTCCAAGCATCTTCGGTGGTCCCACTTTACTTATTAACTCTTGGCTCATAAATCACCTCTTTCTTTCTGGTTTCATGACAATCCTTCTTGTACCTCTTTCATGTCGGATCTGGTTTCATCATTTCGGTAAGGTTAATAGTCGGTGGCAAACTGAGAATTTTTTTTTTTTTTTAGATGGAGGGTTAAAAATATTCGGGTCTATAATTGAGTTATGTATC
Organism: Aelia acuminata; assembly: GCA_911387785.2. Classification (NCBI taxonomy): domain Eukaryota; kingdom Metazoa; phylum Arthropoda; class Insecta; order Hemiptera; family Pentatomidae; genus Aelia; species Aelia acuminata. Next base: position 114,726,871 of record OU426980.1, on the reverse strand, counting down.
AATCCCATCCCGAGACACCACCGATACAGAAGAGTTCAATGACCGAGGAGACTAGGAAACGATTTCCTAAAGTTTCGTAATTAAAAAAAAATTTAAAATTCATTTGCTTGAAAAGAATATTGTTGTATTTGAAATCTTTTGATACTGAAAAAAAAACAAACATAGTATTCGATTTTTCAACGGAAACATTCATTTTATGGTTCTCTGAGTCAAAAGAAATAATTTCCATCTAATGGTTGTTGCGTCTGTGAGTTAAAAGCCAATAAAAAAATAAATTGGTGCGTGGGGGGGGGGGTCCGCTCCGGGTCCAACAACTAATATTTTATTTCTAAACCTATGGCAACTTCATTGCGGAAGTATTTTAGTCAGACAAAATCATTAACAATTGTAATTCAGAAGGTCTTTTTTTTTTTTTTTTTTTTAAATTATGGATTATGGATTTTTACCAAAAAAAAAAAAATAACAATTTATTAACCAGCCAAATTTTGAGATAGACGGAGCCCGGGAGAACAAATCTTACGACTTATTTGATGAAAATATTGATAGCAATTTTTTACTTCCACTTACCAATAAATGAAATTTATAGTAAGGGAAAGTATTGCGATCGTGAAAAATTTCGATTTTCGGTTTTCAACGGAAATACACGTTTTGGGGTCCCCTGAAAGTACCACTAAATGGTCTGTTTGTTTGTGTGACTGTGAACAGACTATCTCAAAAACTATAAACAGTACGAACCTGAAATGGATGTTTGGTGTATATATATGCGCGTGATGTGACAGTAAAAATATTATCAAAATTGGCCAAACGGAGGGGGTACTTTATATAATAAATGTTGTCCCATTTTTACGTTTTTTCGATTTTCTCAAAAACGGCTCTAACGATTTTGATAAAACTGGGTATTTGATGTATGCATATACCCGTGATATGACAGTAAAAAATTCTTCAAAATTTATCAAACGGAGGGGGCACTTTATTTCATAACTTTTTTTACCATTTTTATGATATTTTCTAAAAAAATAGCTTTGAAGATTTTGAATAAACGCGTCATGTTTAATGAGAATCATATATTCTTTAATATCAGGTAAGCTTAGTCATTATTAAAATGTTCTGAGGTGGCTTAAATGGGGAAGGGGGCCTTTTTTGTTTTCCTATAAAGTACCTTTGTTTTTGTTTACATGGAGAAATAATCTGTTTCTCGCTTCTCCTTAAAATAAGAAATGACTAAATGTGAAATATGAAAAAAAAAATCAAGTAAACATTTACAGGAGAAAAAAAGTAAAATATTCCGTCAACTCATAAAACACGTTCAGCCCACGCAAGCGCAGTATGTCTTTAATGACAGACCGTTGCTTATAATGTAAGATGTTCTGTTCATTTAATGGAAATTATTTGTTTCATGGTAACTATGTGAATTTTCAACAACTACATAAGGAATTATAAAGTCAGACGCGATTGAGTATTACGCTAGCATTTTATTATTAATTATCTCAGATAAAAACTTTTATCTTATAATAAATAATTTAATTGTAGTTTAAAGAGCAACTAAAAAAAAAAAAAAAAAAAATAATAAAATGAATTTGGAAAAATGTTTGACTTTGAGGAATGGCATTCAACAAAACACGTCAGTTTCTAATCAAAGTAAGTTGGTAAGTGAAAGTTGTGTGTTGCACGCATCGCACCAGATTTTTAATTCCTCATAGATAGATAGATAAAATCAGTTTATTTCTCTCATATTTCAAATATAGACAAATTTTATGGAGCATATTATTATTATTATTTATTTAGAATTCTAAAACATAATGAATTAGTCACTACCTTTCATCAGCCAAGTTTGATTCTTTATAATATAAATTTAATATAGATATTTTTCACCAAAAATGCTGTAAAAAATACTAAAATAATACTGTGACAATATTAATAATGCTATAAAATAAAATTCCTAAATGTAATCTACAGGCGTTGATGACCCAAGGGTTGTTAGGTCTAAGCTCTAACAAACAAACAATAAAATTCCTTATCGTATTGGCATTAAAAGAATTGGAGTCTTGGAAAAGAACGCCAGTCAGATCATGCTACATGTACAAATGGCGGCCCCCAAAAAGTAAATTTTAGGCTTCTTTTAGTTTTTGGCATATAACTCCAAAACGATTCATCGCATAAAAAATTGTACTCTTTCTGAAATAAAATACCATAAAATTTCCTGTAGAATTCCTTACTTGATGTTAAAATAGGTTTCGTCGTTATCCCAAAAACAATACTAAAAGATAGTAAAGTTTCGATGATCACCTAATTTAAATTTTAGAGGACAACCATTTGTACAGGTAGCGTATCAAACAGGCATTAGTAAAGTAAGGATTTAAATAATAGCTATCAAATTTTTCATCAGATAATGTCGATTTTTTCTAAAAGTATCTCGGTCTAAAATACCTTTATTTTTTAGGAATTGTTCTGATTTCGTATTAATTTTTCTGTCTCAATTTATTAATATAAATATTTTTTTTTAATGTTTCCAAATAAATTGTTTTTGGTGGAGCCGCACCTCTGCAATTGTATATTCCACAAAATTCAGTATTTTTTCAAAAATATAAGTGGTATGAAATATCATATGCCATTTTAATGTTGAAACTCCAAACTAGCTAAAATAAAAAGATTAAATAGTCAATCGTTATAGGCTATATAAATGGTCATGAAGACCAATTTTCGGCTCACAAGATTTTTATAAATGAAGTATCGAAAGAAAAGGAATTCGAATTGTGATTTTGATCCTTAAATTCTTACTAGGACTTATGTCAAATGACTGAAAAATTTATGAATTTTCAACATTTTGATTATTGTCGACAGACCATAACGTGACAGTTTTTGTTTTATGATTTTAAGAATATTATAAAACATCTTCAATACTAATATTTTATTAATTTGTACTCGTAAACACCTCGATTCACTATTTGAGGGTTTGATATATTAGAATTTGATGTATATTGTGTTTAAGGAGGTTCAAATGCAAAACTAAGTAAACTGTTACTTCAACACAGTCGTCATACAGTAGGTAAAGTGCTTAATTGACCGAGTGTAAATGAGTAACTTAGTAAAATTAAAAAAAAAAAACAACAACACTAAAAATGTTATTTTCTCAAATAATTTTACCTTAAATATTTCATAATAAATTGTGATATGTTTTATGAGTTCAGTTGTATTAAAAAAACATATATGACATAAATTGCTACCAATTTATTTTCTTAATTGCTCAGAAAACTCAGTCATTTTAAGCCCGCCGGTTTTTTAAATCAGACGTTTCTGATTTAGCGGTTATAGCCCACTTGTCTATAACCACAAAACTGTGGTTTGGGGAAAGACCACGAAATGGCGGTTTCTTAAAACACATTTTATTAACTTCTTCATTCTCTTTTTACTAACTAAAACTTAACAGATTTGAAATCGGCTTTATATTTAATGTTAATTTCACCATCCTCTACTTACACTATAAATATATTTAAGGTAATTTGATAAATTTCGATTTTATTTAAATATAGGTAGACAATCTCATTTATTTTAAATGAGACTTCTTGGTTATTTTATGGTATTAAAGAATAAAAATGATTTCTTAATATACATTTTTTCTCACTTTTAAAATAATATTAAAGGTGCCTAAGGTGTGTTTTCTAACTATAGTATACTCGTTTTGATTTATTATAGTTAATGCTAGAAATTAGATTTTAAAAAAAGTTGATCTGAGCTAATAATTGTAATTAGCTCAGGTCAGTCATAGTTTTTTTCACTTTATTTGCGATAAATATTATGCAAATTTTTTAAAATTACCAAACAGTGTAAACGTATTAAAATGATTTAAAAAAAAAAAATACGAGACAAAAAAAACAAACAACATAATATGTAACCTAGCCGGAGGAAGTAATAAATACACCGGACTTTCTCATATTCTAATAATATCTTGTGAGAGGATATGAATGAGGAGCCCATCAACAAATCTCAATTTATAGAATCAAATGGCTCTACTTTATGTTTCGGATAAAGTTATGCCGTTTCAAAAATAGATATCTTTATATGCTCTTACGAGTAAAATCCGGATCAAGGTTAGTTCTAGGACATTTTATACATCAAAATGAAAATCACGAGTGACAGTGGAAAGCTTGAAAGAAATAAAGAGTCGAAGGCTTTTAAATTACTTTGATTTTGGTGGAAATCAAAACCATTATCACAATTTTGTTCGGTTTTATTAAAAAATGGCTAAGGATGGCAAACGGATGCCTATGTTTTTTAAACCATTTATTTATTTTTGTAAGAAAATGTTTGGGATTGAGGTCACATAGGTAAGGTTTTTTTGTTTTGTTTTTTTTGTAGAAAAGACACGACCAATTATAATTTAATAGAAGACATGTGTATTTTCACAGATTACGTCAAAAATTAAGCAAAATTAATAAGTATATTTAAACCTGATGATAACATTTAGCAATGTTTTCTAAGAAATTTTGGAACGAGCACAAAATTTAATTAATTAAATCCAATTATCCATTTTTTTTTCGATTTACAATGTTACTAAATAAGAATAAAATAGTGAAATAAAAAATTTTAAATCGGATTTACACTAATTTATTCAGCCTTCAACGTTTACACTCAATTCCATAGAAAATATTAGTACAACTACTTGAACGATTTCAATAAATTTAAGCATTGTCTGAAATTAAGTTTTAATGTACAAAAGTATATATCATAATTTCTCTTCCAAATACTATTTTTTTTTTGTAATTGATATATTATATTGATTAGTATACTGTGCGTTAAAGCAACCCAATGTATTTGGGCAGCATTGTGTTATTTTTAAAAAATAAAGCATTTCTCCTCTCCGGTGTATTATAAAAATCAACACTTTTAATCGATTATTGTTTGATACCTATGTAGCAATCGATGTTTTGCTCCTTCTATTGTTTTTTTTACAAAAAAATCAGAGTATATCTCAGTGGCGGATCCAGGGGAGGGGCGCGGGGGGCGCCCCCCCCCCTGAGATGTGAGGACACCAATCTAATATTACTATTTCTGTATAAAATCTAATTATCCTTAGTAATTTTTTTAACTAATTAAATGAAAAATAGATTGTGAATAAATATTGAATAGAAATTCACAAGGATAGATATTGAAAAACCATTGAATTATATTACCCACCAAATGACGACTATTCTTGGGTCTTCTAGGGACACAAAACAGAACAGATAAACAATTCCATTCATGAACCCACGAAATTACCGTGCCATCCACTGTATTTGAAGAAACTGCAATATAAACTACCAAAGACATCAATCGATTTATCGATTCTTTGCAATCGAAATAAATTATTGTAGAAATATTTATAAAGGTTGAATTGTCTCCCTTAAAAATGCCAATCAATTAAATAAATTAAAAAAAAAACGGTATAATTTAGTTCGCTTAAGCGGAAGCCGCGCTCACTTGCTTTGATGTTTAGAAAAAATATTTTTATATTTTTTTGCAGTTGCTTTGAAAATGCTCATAGAGATTTCAATAATCATTATTTATAGTTTTTACATATATTTGTTTACGCTCTTGCAACAAAATCAAACCAGGAAATGTTTGAAAAAATGTGACCTCTTGCTTTATTCGGGTAGGGTTTTATTTGTATCTGATTTTTTATATATTTATTTATATTATATAGACATATTATTTTTTTTTTTTTGTAATATATATATTAGCACGAATCTTTATCCATTAAATCTAAATATAACACAAGCACCTTTAAAAAAAAAACTTTCAATTATTTTGACACAGCTACACTAATTTAATCAGCCCTTAATGTTTACACTCAATCCATAGCAAATATTAGTTAACCTCAAGCATTTCCTTTAAAATGAAATACTTTGAAGTGTATCGGAATTATTACCATGCCATCTCATATTTTTTCCGATTATATCGTTGTACCTAAGATCAAAATGTGTAATCAGTGAACTTGCTTCAAAAGAACATCAAATATATCTAACATCTTTCATACTGTCTTGAATTGTTATAGATATAGTATCAAATATATAATTATCCAAATATTTCATAATATTCGGTTCGCTTGTTGAATATCCGCTTATTTAATTTTTTTTTTTTTTTTTTCAAAATGAAGGAAAGTTTTAAACTTTTTGAAATTAGTGCTCCAGTGCGAACTCGGTAAGGTACCTATTTAACTTTTCCGAGAAAGGTCTTGAGTATTTTTTTTTTTTTTTTTTAAGTTTGCTTGAGATAATATAATTCGAAGGGCTATCTCGGAGTAAGCATCGCTGTGGCATTTAATTAAAAAAAAAACTCGCTCAGTATTCAGTCCTAGACTGACTGTCGCTGCTTCAACTACTGTATATTTGCAGATTTTTCTTATAAAATACTTTTTATATAAGAATTTTTTTTTTTTTCATTTAGAATAGATAATAATTTAATTATTAAATAATATTACTATCAAATCGGAAAAAGTTAATAAATATATTAAACCAATAACGGCACATTATGAAATGCTTTTGGGATAAGACAAATTCTGTTCCTACACCATATAAGTTATAATGAATAAAAAATTTTATTTTCTTTATTGAGTGTTTTTTTTTTTTTTTTTTTTTTTTTTTTTTTTTTTTTTTTTTCAATTTTTCTTCAGTAAATCGTTTTTCCTGCATTTCAAGCGGGCTTCACTATAATAACCTGAAAATTACAAGTTCCAGTACCGTATATTCTATTCTAATTCAGGCATTAAATCTTGGATAGCCGTAAAGGCTAGGTATGGTGTGGGGGAAAATTAGGTTACTCAAATACATATATCCATGCAGTTTGTACTTACATTAAAATGATTTTATAGAAAGTTCTATGTTTCCCTTAGCTTGATACAAAGTATCCATTGAAACTTATATTTGTACTTAATCTTTAAGTCTTTATATACTGTTCAGTGAATATGTATCCGGGTGTTTATCAGTGGTCTACAGCATGTATCTACAAGGCAGTGAATAATGCTCCTTGTTTGCATTGGAATAGTAAGTCCCTTTCGGTAAAAAAGATCCGGAACAGAATGGCATGATCTGACGACTGGCGAGAAGGGGATATGTTAATTCTGGCGCCAGTAGAGACATGTACCCGCCCTCATGGGGAACATTATGGACAGAATCCCTTACATGGGCATTATCACTGCTTGTCTTGCTCCTTCCTGGAAATTTCGATCTTGGCTCGCTATGTGTCTCCAAGTTTCGGCCCTTAACTACCCTTACTCCTGAAGAGATGTTATCTGATTTCCGAAGAGGAAATAAAGGATTAAGAGAGAGTAGTTCGTTTACCCTCGTATTACCCATACTGCATTACAGGTAATAAAAAAACAGAAAAAAACAAAAACAATTTAATGAAGATTTAATTACAGTTGACTACAATACATATCTTGATCCTTTTGTGATGATTCAATGACTTATTTTATTCAAAGTTAGCTAACAAAACAAAAAAGTTAGCCGGATGAATCCAGCTATGGAAAATTATAGCGTCCAACCAAAAACGAAATGTTGGTAGTTTACTAGCGGAAGTTGTTTTATTTAATAGTTTATTATCATCAAATTATGAGTCAAATCTGTGTTGAGATTGGTCCAGAATTGTGTTTTCAATATGCAATACCGCAATGATTATAACACTTACAAATAGTATACACTATGCCAAAGTTGCCACATAGTAAAATAAGTCATTTTAATCTAAACTAAAATTGGAAGTCAGTCTGACGCCAGAGCCGTTAGACCTCCGCGGAAGAAATTACTCAAAATATGCGCTTTGTGCGCTCTAGAATAGCCTATTTTAATGTAATATTTTTAAATATGTTGATATTTAAGTGCGAAAATTCTCCAAGTAAGAGAAATTAATTGTATAAGTTTGGACTGTCCGAAAATTAAAGAAGCAGGTTAATCTAGTGACCTGTCAACATTGGTCGCCATTTCGGGAAATTATATTAAATCTTCTCATATGTAAAATGTTTTCTTTTTTTTTTTTATTCGTTTCATCTCACTGATCAGCTGTTCTTGATAACCTTCTCGAATGTCATATGTTTTCAGTGAATTCCTGCTATTCGTTTGTTTGTTTGTTTATTTATGTTTAACGGCGTAAAACCCAACTGGTCATCAACGCCGAGTTAATCTTTATTTTATTTAGTTATTATTCATTTATTTATTTATGTATTTTTTAATTATTTTTTTCTGTACCGTACGTCCGTTTGAGTAATCTCTTATTAGATCATAAGTACGGTAGCAAATTGTTTGTTTTCAAAAATCTGAAAAGCGATTCTATCCCTCTATTGTCATCCCTAAGGATCTCTTTTATCTCAGGCTTCAACCCAAATCTATTAAGCTGCGAGGTGAAATTCCTGCTATTCGTGCCACCATGGGCGTACCCAGCGGGGGGCAGCTGCCCCCCCCCCTGGAAGGCTGGAAGCAATAATTTTTTAGGCTTTTAAGACTGGAAGCAATAATAGAATACATTTTTTTCAAGCAAATAATTGTAATAACATGGTTTATCAAGCACTGCTATAATTATACATAATTTTGGTTTCATTCATCTATTCCGCGGTAAGGTGTTACAACCTGAACGACCCTAGCTTGCTCCCCCCCCCCCCTAGTTTTTAGCTTGCCCCCCCTACTTTTACCCTACCCCTGGGTACTACTACTACTACCTTACTACTACCCCTACTACTACCCTACTACTAACTAGGGGTACTACTAGTACTAGTAGTACCCCTGGGTACTACTACTACTACCCCTACTAATACCCTATCCTGGGTACGCCCTTTCGTGCCACTCAATTATTTGCTAATTGGAGCAGAAAATGTTATTATTGGTCATGTCATAGTTTTTAAAAGATCAGTAAAAGAAAATTTTATTATTTTTCAACAAGCTTATCCAGGTACATAATAATTATATTTTTTTCCTTGAACGAAACAACATTAATAGGAATAAATAAAAAGAAACAAACGGCTGCCGCAGGTGGCGCTAAAACGTTAAAACGTCTGGTTTCCGCAATTCTTATCTCTGGTTCCTATTCTTCTCTACTCCAAAGCAAAGGGAGGTAGCACAAGATCATCCGCCGACATAACCACAAACGTAAAGATACTTGCGGTTCAGTTGCTGTTGATGATCGCGTTAGGAAAACATCGACGTTCAGCATGATCTAGGGCAAGCTGTGTAAACAGGAGTTCACTGAGAACGCACTTTCGCCGTTGAGTCTACCGCGGACGACCCCGAAAAGATTGCTAATTTCACAATAACTAAGATTGTAGTGAAATACTAAAAAAAAAAAAAAAAAAAAAGTTTTAAAAAGTTGATGGATCGGTTGTCGGTCCACCAGTGGGAATTTTATTTATCATGTAAGTCATTTTTTAAAAAGGATGGACTCAGATAGTAGTTCATATATTAGAAAGAAATAGAGTTTGTCGGCTGCATCAATGCTCAGAACGTTGGAAAAGGTGCTGAGGAAAATGATATTAGCACACTTAGGGAAAAAGAGGAGGTAAAAGCCGAGAAACAGGTGGAAGGAAGCTGGATGTTCGCAATTGGTTGAAAGAAACACGGGACAGATAAAAATGGAAAAGAATGATTAAGACGGCCAAGTTCATATTTGCTCGTTAGTTTAGCTGAATTAGTCATGAAAAGTTATTCAGTGAATTATTTTTTGTTTGACATTGATTTTAAAACATATTAAAATGTATGTAGACCATTTCGGTGCCGACCGTTTATTATGACATCTCCGGAATAAATATCGTTGAACTCTGGTCGTAATTATCATTTTATAACATGTTCCACGCGGACTGCCTGAATTATGCCGGACTAAAACGGAAAGCCACAGTAAATTGTGATGTTGCGATAAGGTGCCGCACCTCCACATCCCCGCGCTCCTGTGGTCGTTACCCATTCACCCCGGCTTACAGAGGCTAACAAGACTGTGGATTCGTTGCGACAACCTCATCAGATATTCGTTGAGATTTAATACAGGATACCTAGCTTCCTTGTTAACCATCCTTTCAAGCAAGCGGAAATAATATCTGGTTCCTATTATAGTCAAAAGCACAATTTGAATGCGTTCCGACTAATTATCAAATCTTATCGAAATATGAAACGATTAAGTGCAAGAAACCAATCAAGGCACACTTAATCAGAAGTTCTGATTCCAGAGAAGCAATTGCTCTTTACGCATATTCGTCAAACCGTGATTTACGAATATTTCCTGAAACATAATTCAACCATTTTTTTGTTGTTGTTCGTCCATTTGTGGCATAGGTGGGGTTATTATTCCTGGGTGTAAAAGATGTGTAATTCTAACTTTTGTGGGAAGGTCAAATGTATTCCGAGGAGCCGTCACGGAGCTGATTCGAACTGCCATCGTTCGGTACGAAAATGTGGGGCGTGTTCCTACATGGCTCGCCTATCCCGGCCCCCATAACTTTACCACGAAAAGATCTTTTATGAAAGTATGGGTAGCAAATTGCTATTCGATGGAAACCAAAACTATAATATAGAATAACTAGTAATGCTTGGTTGCGACTTATATTATAATAAGCAATCTATGTAAGAAGACACAAATCTTGCGGACAAAGGTCTTTAGTGAGAACTAAAAAATAACATTCTTTGGGGGTTTTGGGCTCAATGAAAAAGCGAAAAAGTGAGGATTATTTTAACTTAAAATAATAACAAATAAACAATACAATTGCATAGCTATTAAAATTTGTTTGTTGAGTTGTTAACCCACGAAATCCATCAATTATTCGAATTTAAACAAATATTTTATTTATTAATGTATTCATAATAGTAGCCATTGTCAATAAGGCTTCTTAATGTGTCATAAGTTTCTTTTTCACGATTTCCTATTAACGTACCTGAGAGTACTAGCAAAATTAATTAGTTTGCTAGTAGCGATTCACCTGAGTTTTCGTCGGAATGTCCTCAAAACATTAAATATTTTCGGGCCTATCAAATATTGTTCATTTCAGGGATATGATTTGAAACAATATGTCATGATATTATGCACAGTACTTACGTACTAGACAGTTGGCATATAAACTACGATGTTTCGTTCTTAATACATATCTTTTGTGATAACTGCAGTCCGCTAGGTTGATTTTGAGATTTTTATTTTTAGCATTTTTGTTTTGTTTGATATCATTATTTTTGGCTGATAAATCTATAATATAAATAATTTGTAAGAGTAAAATATAAATATAAAAGTAAAATATAAATAAGTGTGTTAGATAGGGGGAGTCTTTAACCAGGCCCGGACGCAGAAAAAAAAAATTGGGGCGGGGAATTAACGGAACAAAAATAATATACCTAAAGCTAACATACAACACTCTTATTTGTTTTTAAACTAATAGGGTATTTTTTAAATTCATATACATATATACTAATATACTAGAAAGTTTCTAAGATTTATATGCGTAAATATATTCCTTATGGAATAAATTATGGGGGCGAACATCCCCATTACCTCCGTGGCTGACGGTAACATTTTCAGTCTACTGTCTAATACATGAGTAACTTTCACGGTATTTAGGATAACAGTTTAATGCGGGAGGTTCTCGATGTTTTGAATCCCTTCCAGTTCATTTCAGCGGGATTTGATCTGATGAAGGTCCCCTGGGATTGATTTTCTTGAAATGAATTGGCAGTTTCGACCTTTGACCGATTAGTCTCTTGTCGTTTCATTCTTTTACCAAGATGCCGCGTTAGTCATTTTTTATTGTGTCACATCCTAGGCTACGGTTTTCTATAGGCATGAGCGATTCATTATCAGCAGGAATAGGATTTGCAAATATAGGGTAAACCATACAGTTATTGGCACCCCAAATTTAACTTAAAGAAATAGATAGGTAAACAAGTCCTAATTTTATTACAATATATACATGAGTCTAATGTTTGAAGGTTCCTCTAAGTCATCTATGAAGTAGGACTTTAACAAACCAACAATAGGGAAGATTTCACAATTGAACCCACAGGGTGCCAATAACTAGATTTGGCACTTTTAACAATAAATATTGCCATATTGTAAAACTATTGAACTTTTGACCCAAAAAAAACCTCTTGAGTCTTTGTATGGATAGATAAAGAGGAGTTATAGGAAGTTTCAATTAGATCCCTTCATAAGAAGTATTTTTTTAATGTCACCACTGAAATTTAGTCTTAAGGGTGTCAATAACTGTACGGTTTACCCTATGGAATAAAAATATGAAAATATGGACAAAAAAAAAGAAATAAAAATATGGAGTGAAAATTGAACTATTTCAAAAGTTCAGTATTCACATACAAAATAAATATATATTTAAAATACTTATAAAATATGCCTATATATATATATAAAAAAAAATAAACGAATTTTTTGGAAATGTAAGAATACATATTAAACTTCCTCATCTTTACCATCAAAAAAACTTGCAAATAAGATGCATTCTAAGATTTTCTTCGGAAAATGGACAAAGATTCAGTCGAAGCAAAGCTGACTGACGTGACGGGTGCGAATTTGGAAGTAAAAACGATACAGGACACCTTTTCTGTTGCATTTAAATGTTTATTAGGAGTTCTGCAAACTCTGCGGCGTAATTACTTTTCTGTTTTCTTTCATTTTTGGCATTTTACACACTAGTATGAACTTATCACTAAATTTATAAATCAACTGAGGCAATATGTGTTGTCAAGGATGAGGCTTCTATGTAAGAAAAGAGGGGGATTACAATTTCTGAGAACTGTCGATATTTCTTTGTGACTTTTGATTTTCCAAGAAATTGTTTTTATCCCTGTGTTCATTCTCTGCTTTATAACTATAATAACTAATAATAATTTTAAAGTAAATTATTGTCCTTTTCCTAAAAGTTGTAAAATATCGACAAAAATATGTATTTATCGAAATATATGTAAAAATATTTCAAAACCACAAAATATGGAAAATAAAAATGACTCAAAATGGTTGATATCATGGTAAAAACCATTTAAAATGCACGTGCGTGCATATCTAGGCCTTAGAAGAAAATATGTAAATACATGAAAATCCCATCCCTAATTATCAGTCTCTGTAGTTCGGATCCATGCTGTAATTTTTCAGTTTGGATTTAAAGGGAATAATCGGGTGGATTCATCTATCAAAAATGGCGTATATATATATATATATATATATATATATATATATATATATATATATATATATATATTTTTTTTTAATTTATTTATTTTTTTTTTAATATTATTTATGATGTAATTCATTAAATAATATTTGAATTAGAAATTTTCCGCCTCAAATACTTATAAAATAGTCAGTGATAAAGGGAGTTTTCCGCTAATATATTAAAAGACCGGTAAGTTAACTGAGCTTTTGCCGTGTGATAACTTGTTAATTTACCTGTTATTCACTGCTTGCGTGCCTGATTATAACTGTGACTTTATCTCCGTAAGTAGAGTACTAGAACTTTACACTAGTTGCACGGCATTCTAGTTGGCTAACTCATGTTTATCACTGGATCTATGGATCACGATCCATGATTTAAGGTCAAGTGGTCTAATGAACGTATAAGAGCAAGTAGTAGCCATGAGGATAAATGCTATACTTAATTATCCAAATAATAAAAAATATTGCCCCTTGCATTTTGATTACTTGGATACTTGGATACTTGCTATACTTAATTATCCAAATAATAAAAAATATTGCCCCTTGCATTTTGATTTTAATACTAATTTTAAAACATATTTGGATTAAAATTAACTAAATTACTAGCTAAGGATGGATGATACTGATATTACTATAAACGGCGATGTCTTCTTACTTAACACATAAAAAGTGACCGCGAACTTTTTACGTTCGAAACAACATAAACTGTTATGCTTCAGCTACTAAAACATTTTATGACAATTTCGTTAACTGTGCGATTCCTGAGCCTGTAGTGAGTTATGAAAAGATAAAATTTTATACCTGATATAAACAGCATATCCTTCTTATAAAAAACGACGCATTGATGGGCGATCCATGCAATAAAACAGCTTATGGCAGTATTAAAAAGAAGAAAAAAAATATGCGGCAACCAAAAACATATTTTTGTCTGATTTATTTCTTTTTAAATTTTTTTTTTTTTTTTTTTTGGTTTATGATCACTTGCGTCATATAAGTTAATATATTCGGTTTCCAATATATTTCGTAAGAGTGATATAAATAATAATTTATCGGTAATCTTACTTAATTTATTTATTAGAATTCAAACCTTCTTCGTAAGGATGCTATTAACAAGATATGCACCTTTTAATGAAATTTAGAGAAATCGAAAAATACCGTTGATGTAAACAACACTAAACACCCAGTTTGGGTTAACGTATTGACAGCCTAAAATGCGTCTAACACTTACGTATCTTAATTTCAAAGAGATAGCTGCTCATTCTCTTATCAAAAGATACAATATCCTATTTTTTATTTATAGATACAGTCTATTTTATGGTTCTTATATGTTTAAAATATAAACTTCTACGAACCTCTGCAGTTTATCGCCCCAAAATATGATTCTATTCTATTCTAAACTTCTCTGTGTAATTCTTTAATATTTTTGATGATAAATTAGCAATGTATCTTCCTTTTTTCCACACAAATATTTATTTTCTACATCATAGCATTGTTAACGTTTCGGGGCTGTGTCCCCATTCTCAAAACCTTACATTAATTTATTAACATTTAATGATCCAATTACTGGTATAATAAATTAAATAAATTACATTAAGTACAACTTACATAAATAATTTCTCAATCGTGTGATTGATAGTTTTTTAATAAATTTTCCAAAACTATATCACTGACAAATGCTAAAATACACTGTTCTACATTTTTTATATGTCAGCTCATACTTGTCCATTTCCAATTGACTGAAGGCTGCTGGACTTTGTCCTCTATATTTTCACCCTGTTAACACTAAATCCCTTGTCCCCCAGCTGATTGTGATAATTATGTTTTTTTGTAATTATTATTTCACTATTGTTAAATAGTGAACTAAATATTTTAATTCAGTATCATTATGATATACGACTATATTTGTATTTATGTTCACGTTACCCATTTGATATGGTTATAAATTTTTCACCGCAGAATTACTTAACTAGGAATATATAAAAGGCTACGAAACACGTCAAAAATTAAATATTTTTTACACATTATCTGGTTCTTTGTCCTCAGAGAAAATTTCCGGATTTGCCAATTCTTTAGCGTACTTGGGTGACTGCAAATTATATAATCTAGAAGAATATTTTTCCTCTGAGGTGGAATCAGATTCTCTGTTACTGAAGTTTATCAAGATCTATAAGCGACTATTTGGCGATGGATAATGAAAAAGTTGGAAAAACACAAAACGTGATATATACCTTAAACGAAAATTTTCTCGTATCATTTTTATTCTTTTAATCCCTCAATAAAATTAAACTTCATTTGCAGGACTTCAAAACTTACTAAATTTAAAAGCTTTTCCTAAATGTAGAGAATCCGTGTTCCGTCAGAAGGTTGAGGAAATAATTCGCGATAAACCTCTGATGTTTCGAGAAATACAATTTTGTTTTGTTTGTCCTCCAGAAAGTCCCTTGCTACAGTCCAGTGACGGAAATCGCTTATAAACAATGAAGCCAAGTCGAAACATATGTTGGCACACTCCAAATACCGAAAAAGAAAAAGAAAAAAAAAGAAAGTAGGTGGACCAGACATGATTCTTCTTGTATATGCAAGAATCGGGAATCCGAGTCTCCGTGGGAGTTTCCGTGAGTTTAATACGATCATGCCCTCCGAATCTCTTTCCGAAAGCGTCGGAATAAAACACTGTCCTCTATACATTTTCTCACAGCTCATTTGTGTAAGTTATGTTATTTTATTCAGAAGCGATGCTTATCTTTCTATTCGAGTATATTAATATTTTGTTCCTGTCCAATTTTAACTGAGGTATCTCTGTTTAGAATCGGTTTCTTCATCAGTTACAGCATTTTACGTCTTGTTAATATTTTTTTTTATTTTTCAATTTGTTTTTCTCCGAAATTTCATATTTATAATGGAGAACGAAATATTTGTTATAAAAAATTAGTTCTCTAATCAGAGTAGAGTTTATATTTCTGGTTTCTTTCGAGTACATGATTATTACCCAACCAGACATAATTATACCTAAAATAAACGCTACGCTTTTTTCATTACCTATTTATTTATTTTACTTATTTATTATAGAGAATTAAACTATTTAGGCGTATGGATAATTGAGATAGAATCTTTGGATGAATATATCTCAATGAAAATATCAAGATTAAAACAGATTATAGGGATCTTATGCTCCACTTCATGAACTAGAATATTTTATATTGAAATAAAAATGCGTGTTTGAATAATTTTATTGAATTAAAAAAAAAAATAAAAACCTCACTCAACTCAAACAATATCACTCAAAGCGGAACAGTTAAATGTGATCCAGAATGTGTCAAAACATGTGATCACATAATGACAACGGACTGTAACCGTTCCAGGTAAGTCTATAACTTTGTACAAAGTAACATAAGTTAACATCTCTTTTGATTTCATCCAAAAAAAAAAAAAAAAAAAAAAAGGTTTTATTATTTCTTTTTACTAGAAACTGTATTGTACTGTGCTGAAACATGGATTTTAAAGCAACAAGATGCTCAATAATTACTGGCACTTGAAATTGGAACTTGAGTCTCCAGCATATGAGCTCCAGCACATAACTAATAATATTAGAAAAATGATGGACCTGGAAAAAAATATAACAAAGAGGTTTCAGTGGATTTGCCACCTGGACCGAAAAAAGAGAGATGGCCAAACAAGGAATGACAGCTAGAAGACTGGAAATGAAAATTGGGCGGACAGAAAAGAATGGCAAGGATCGATTCTGGATATCAGATTACAAAAAAAAAAAAAAAAAAAAAAATCTGTAAAAAGGTGGGGGGAAAATGGTTCAATTTCGTCTTAATTAAATATCATATATCCTGTAAAACTGCCAAAACCATCTGGTTTTGCCATTATTTTAATAAATGTCTTACATTCCATGTTATTGATCATACTATCTGTTGTCAGTAATTCCGCTTTATTCCTGACCTAATTATTTCGGATTGAAACGGTATTTTTCCTCGCAGAAAAGTATAGTTGATTCTATCAAAATAATTTATAATTATAATAAATATGGGATTATCGTCAATAATTCAGTGTAGTAGCCATATCTTCTATCTGTCGAATGTCAAGAACTGCTGGCGTACTTCTGTAGTCTTATGTAACTCTGACATTCCATAGCGTAGGTGGGCCTACTATTGACCCCCACCTCAAATGGCCCTTACTGGGAGGTGACTGTGTGCTTCTGGTCTTCCGACAACATATGTTCCAATATTTTAAATTTAAAGGTTATCTATATTCTATAGCCTGTTCACGCTTATCACAGAAACTACAGCTCCGTGATCAAAAATCGTTTTTGTTTCCTCACTAAGCCTTAGGCTTCAAGATATCTCACTATGACTGATAGGCTCAAAGATATGATAATCAATGACGAAAAAGTTTCCTAAATCAATGACTGAAAGTTGATCAAACCCCATATTTAAATTATGTGTGTATTTGTTTCTTAAGCTTGCTATAAAAATTAATGATTAAGCTTTTTTTTTTAGCTTACGACAAGCATTAATGAAGCAAATCTAAAAACTTTCTCTGTATGTAAAGCATGTAATCCGAGAAGGGACGCACAGTCCGACTTCAGGAAAAAGTATTGTATTGAAAAAGTATTTAACATGAAATTTCTGTTTTCAAGGTAATGGGATTTTAGTAAAAATACAATATTACTTTCCCTATGCACATCAAGTGTCTGGAAAATGTAGGTGCACTTGCATTTAGTTTTACTGAGAGTTCTCTAACTGTTAGGTAGGGGTTTCCTTCTACAGTATGTTTGAGGACATCGTTTTTAGTTACAGATGGAGTTCTTCCTCGGGGTTGGTTTTCCAAGTCGGTATCTACCCAGACGAAATCTTAGCTAACCAACGGCGAATGGTTCGTTCATTTACACTCCCTTCCCCAAACGCCTTACAGATATTTCTAGTAGCCTCAGCTGCGGTATGGCCGAGTTTAAACTCATAAAAAAATAATACACGAATATCGCGTGATCCATGTTCATATTTGGAGGTATACCACAAAGTGTGTAATTTATTGGGAAGCTAATGTTTATAAAAGAAAAGTAGAGGATTAGTAACTGCTTAATTATAATATGTAAACAGTTTGTAGTAAACAACAGAGACCCGCAAAATTCTATGTATTTCAAAAATTATAAAATCGGACATTTCATGTGAAACAACCCATTATATAGATTTCTTTGAATCAATATCTCAATGTACGCTTTAGGTAGCAAATAGTGAGGTTAAAATACCTCATGACTAAAGCTCGGAATTCCGTGCAGTAAAAATTTGAAAACGTGCAATAAAAACTTAAAAACGTGCAAAACCGTGCAATAAAAATTATTGCTTCAAAATCATGAATTAAATTATTGATGTGAACAATATACAGCACTTTTAAACAAATAAGTAGCAGAGAGTAAATTGAAGTAAAATCTTTTATTTTTAAAATATTGGTTTTAAAATAGATTTTGGAAAATAGTGATTTTTTCATTAGTAAAGAAAAATTAATGGAATACATTAGAAATGTAACTATAATTGATTATTTTTTTAATCAAAGTTTATAAATAAATACATTTCTAAATTTTTTACCGTAAAACAGTGCCTCCTGTCACTTAAACTTTCTTTCAATTTAGAAAAATATATCTCCACAGCTAAAATCGTTAAAGGACAATACTTATAGCGACTCAGCAACTAGAGACCTCCTTCAATTCAACAGTGATTGAATTTCCGTTCAGGCAATCATTACAATTTTTTAATAGCTTGTATTCACGATTTTTTTATAAAAATTTTCGAATTTTTTCGTAAATGATAATTCCTTTTTCGCTCTTGATTGTTCCAATGGTTTTCCAACGTCCTCAACTATTTTTATTTGGTGATATAGAGAATGATTTTTCTCCTCTGGTTCTGTAAGAGCAACCGCCAAAGCTACTAAATTCGATCTAATAAATGCCAAATCAGATTGAATGGTTGGATTCATAAAAATGGTTCTAATTTGATAATTGATTGCACATTTTCTTCCAATTCTATTTTTGAAAATATTTCCGGTAAAAAAAAAAATCAGAATATAAAATATTTACTTCAAATAGTAACAAGATGTGGATTAAAGAGTAAAACACTCGCATGTGAGCTGTAATTATTTTGGAAAAAAGGATATCTTATAAAGGAAAGATACTACTCAAATTATGGAATTACTAGATGCAATATCCGGTGCGTAGGCTTATTTTTAAATCACTCTGATGACACGCACTACCCCTTTTACCGTTCTATGGTTAAAAAATAATTAGGTACTTACTCGTTCTGCAGTGGGCATCAATTTGTGATTTCCTCTCATATCCAATATTTTTATCACAAGTTTTGCAAAACACTACACTCCCTTCCCTTTTGAGTCAGGATATTTTTCAATCAATCCCGCAATTTTCGAAGACACACCTCCAATTTTTGGCATTTTAAGTAACAATATACTCGACAGAAGCAAGATTGATAGTGACAGAACGATGAGAATTAAGAAACAAATTGTAAACATCCAGGAACTACTGAGCCCTTAGTTCTTGGAAATTGGAGGTTCGTGTTTGTTTACATCTCTCAAGTTCCCTTTATTTTTTCCCTATGTTTCCTTTCTGTTATTTTTCTTTTCCTATTCCTAATTCCCTAATTATTTGATGCGTATTTAAGAAAATTAAAATTTGTAATCATTTTTTTTTTCTTCAAATAATTCAATTTCTTGCAATAAAACTTCAAAACGTGCAATTTCGTGCAGTAACCCCAAAAACGTGCAATTTCGTGCAGTAAACCCCAAAACGTGCAATTTCGTGCAGTATAAAACTTCATTAAAACATCCCATTAGGCTTGATTCGGATAAGTAACTTGAATTCGCTTTATTCTGACTTTCCAAAAAAAAGATGCAATTGCACGGGAATCCGAGCTCTACTCATGACTAATAAACCTATTTGCAGTAACGGGATTAAGCTTTAGCGCTCTACATAACCATCAAATTCATCGCTTATCCAATCTTTACCATCCGAAATCCTATGCAAAACCCTTAATGCTCCTTATTTTATCACGAATAAAATTATCCATTAAGACCTTCATGTTCCAGACCTCGCCGATTGGACCATGTTCAGATACATATCCTATGATTATTAACTCCCTACTTTCTGATCCCAACCCTATTTTTCCATCCTTGCTCTATTCATACAACTTTAAACTTTAAACTTCTGCCCACATCCTCGGTTCATTCCTCCCTCCCTCTCATCCCTATGGAATTCTATTCCACCTTTTATCCGTAACTTCATAACCCTCCCTATCTTCGAACCCGCCTGTTTAATCACTTCTTAGCCATCCAGTGTCCCAAAATATTGTAAATTGACATTTCCTATTCTATAATTTTTAAACCGATGGAATCTTTTTTTTATTTTTTTTTTTTAGAAAATTTAAATTATGTTTTAGCTTATCCGTAAATACGGAAATTTATAAATAATTGTATAGAATTAGATGTGCACAACTAATTATTTTCACTTAATATTAATAATAATAATAATTTCTTTATTTGTTTTTGGGATATTCCCCGTACAAATAGAGTTAGCCATACAGCACATATATAACAAAATAATACTTGAATTCTAATCTAATAACAAATTGAAGTTTACTTATTTATTCAAAATAATTAAAGTTTCCTTGCTTATATTAACAATATAAATAATATGTTACCTTAAGCTAAATACTAAAAAAAAAAAATAATAATAATAATATAAAAAAAATTTATTTAGTGATGCTGTTTTCATTAAACGCAAATTCAATGAAATACTAGTAAATTATAAATCTTTTACCCAAAATAACGACTTATTATTACTGAATTCGTCAAGATATAATGTGTTTTACAAACAATTGTTCATTAAATCAGAACACCCTCAAAATTATTTGACTTTTAATACCTCCATAGCTTTTATTAGGAACATGGCTCAATTGAGGTTGAATAATAACAAATATACAATTTCGATTACAATAGGTAATATTAAATATACATTGAACCCTGAGGTAATCTGTCCTGTTTGCAACCTAAAAATGTTGGAAGATCTTTATCACTTTGTTGTGATATGCCCAATGTATTTACCAGTCAGAACACACTACCTATCAACACTAATTGGCATGGATATTGTATCATTCTACCAAACCTTAAGTTTTCCGTCTTTGGCTCAATTAAAGTCTTTCTACTATTACATGCAGTCAGCTTTTAAAATAAGATCACTTAATATTAATTAGAATATTTTATTTGTATTTTTTCTTTTTTAACACTAGAGTTTACCCTCATAATTTATATTCATTAGTTTCATTTTAATTTTTTTTATTTTAGCTTTGCTCTAAGGCTCTACAGCCCAATATGTATATTAGGTAATTTTGTTCTTCAGGAACGTTTCCCAAAACGAGCAAATGAAGAATTGATTCATTGACTTATTCTTGGCAATCCACGATCTTCTTAAAAGAAGATGGACTAGTACTTTCTAATTGAGAATTATTATAGAGTGCTATGGTTAGTTTCACTACAAGTCTATGCATGTCATTTTTTTTTTTTCTTTGTTCGCATTAACTAGATTTGATATGTTTTAATGCATTTGTAGTATCAACAAATGGAATTTTAAAAAATAAAAAAAGTAAGCATTGTTTCTAAAAATATATTAAGTAGTCAATATTAATTATTGTTGGTGTATATCTAAGAAAGAATAAAGAAATAAATAAAGTAATTTTATTCTGGGACATCTAGCGTCAAGAATCCCCTAAAATCATTTGTCTGGCTAGTTGTGTAAGGAAAAATTGTGGTAAAAGTTAATAGTAAATAAAATAAAAGTTTAAAACAAAAAAAAAAACTATGCCTCCGAAAAACAGCATAAAATGAATTGAATATAAGGTGATTCGTTTTTCAACTTTTGGGCTTAAAAACCAATAAAAGAGAACAAAATCATATATTTACATACACAAATATTACAAATTAATGCAAAATTCACTAATTTACATAGTCACGGTAGTTTGGTTATATCTAATTATATTTTTTTATTAAAAAAAAAAAAAAGTTGCCGAAACGTAAGCTTTCAGTAATGGTCAAGCCCTATTAGCGAAACCCAAATTGGCGTAGAAGTGGCCTGGCTATGACTTGTGGGAATCGAAAAAGGAATGGACGACATTTAGGGCCTTTGCCAAATGGGTAAAAAGTTGGTGGGGAGGGAAATAGAGGCCTGAGGAGGATTTAATACAAAGAAGAGCATATTTACTTTGTTACGAAAGATTTAATATGATTTATCTTATTTGTCGTCTGCTAAAGCTCTTGAATCATGGTGGACTTAACTTACGGTACATTTGTTTCTTAATTGTCTCCTAGCTGGCTATAATTAATCAAGATTTTTTGTTTTGTTTTTTAAATTTAAGTTCCCTATGTTATATGTAGTTTATTTCTTTCTTTCTTTATTTATTTTTTTAAATTTGTTGGTTTTAGAGAGACTTTAGGGCATAAAACTTCTTCTATGTTAATATCTTCTGAGTAATGTGTTTACTTTCTCAGTGACATCTGTGCGATGGGGATAATAATGGCATACATTAGCAGAAATAGTAGCTGAAATTTTTCATTTTAGAAGTAATTTGTAAATTTTGAATAAAAACAAATAACTCAGCGTCATCATTTCCTGGTTTTTGATATTTTATAATTTATTATGAAATATTGAGGAACACCGGAACACTCATTTGAAATACCTATTAGTCCTGATCTACTCATTCACTTTCTACATTTATAATCCAAAACTCTGTTATTTGGCGGTTCTTTTACAAGGAATACCAACTATTTGAACTTTAATTTTTTTTTGGTTAATGTAATTTAAATTGGTACATGTTTGTATATAAAATTAATTGCCTATTAATAAAGAATATAAACTTAATTATATTCTTATAAAATATAAATATTAAATTATAAATGTAGGGGTTCTTGCAGAGACCCCTCTGTATTTAATATTAATAATCTCCTGGGTCACCGGGCCTCCCCCAATTAATAATATATAAAAAAAATTAAGTGCCATAAACTGAATTATTTTGATGAATCGTGCTAAACCCAACATAAATGTCTCATAATGTTCTTCAGCTGTCTTTGCAGCATTCCACCACCTTATAAAAATCCTCCATGTATTCAGCAAGTATGATCGGAACACCTCACCGGTCATCACCCCTTACCCCCCAGCCTGAAAAAAAAATTATTTCCACCACCAAAAAAAAAAAAAAAAAAAGGAATACTAAAACTGAATTTGCCCACATTTACTAATTTTAAAGGAGAGCACAAAGATTGTTTCACATCCCAACTGATTTTTTCAAATGTATATATATAATAAATAAATGTATTACGGTATATATGTATACAGGGTGACATGCTACTCGTGCGACAAACTTCACCAGTAGATTCTCCACCATAAAATGAATAAAAAAGTTAATATTGACCATGGTTCGATTCTCAACCATTTCGGAATTATTTCGCTTTTTATCGATTTTGTAAGATATCACGACCTGGCATCGGAAAACCGTGATGTCTTTAAATCTGAAAACTTCTCCGAAAAGCTGACAGCACCGTTGAAATCTACATTAATTGTTCAATAATAAAATGGCCATTTCAAAATTTTTGGGCCAATTGTTTGTGTTTTATTTCAGCCAGAACAATAAAATAAGTGAAAAATTTTATAAATCGGAAAGTGTTTAACGTAATCCAGAGTTTCTAATTTTAGTTTCAGAAGGCAGCAAATTTATGGGAAAATACCTCATTTAATAACGCTTCTAATGCACTCTTCATATTTTAACTTGGTGTTTCTAAGACCACGATATCGATGACAAAAAGAGAATAACTGTATTTCCTAAGGCGTTTTTCAATCAGTGTTTGGGCGTTTTATTTTATTTTATATAAAAATAAAATAGAAAAACTGATTTTATTCAATCACATTAAATTGCAATACTGCAAGGTACATTGGAGATGTATTCATCGGTCCCTACATAGATTTTCCGGCGAGATTAACTGGCCCATTTTATTTAAATTTTATCGAAAACACGCGGCCTACCTTGCTGGAGGACCTTCTTTTACAATTGAAGAGAAACATAATTTTTCAGCACGATGGTGCGTCTCCTCACTCCTCTGGAATAATTCAGGCGTATTTGACAGAACATTCGAAACGTGGATCGGCCGTGATGGGACAGTTCTATGGCCACCAAGATCTCTTGATCTCAACCCCATGGAATATTTCGTATGTGGATATCTCAAGGAACTGATCTATCGCACTGAAATGGCAAACATAGATAATTTGAGAGCAAGGGTCTTCGCCGCTGCTGAAAAACTTCACTTTTTCTCACTTTTGGTGTGACAGTTGGGAGTATGAGAAAACGGGCACGTTTGTGTATTGCAGAGAACGGCTACTAATTTGAATATAAATAAAATGATTAAAAATAAATTTATTTAAAAGATATTGGTGAGTTGTATTAGTTTTTTTTTCAAATTTAAAATGTAAATTCTCAAGCATTAACAATCCTTGAACCATAATTTTTTCTCTTTTTGTCATCCATATCTTGGTCTTAGAAACACCAAATTAAAAAATGAAGAGTGCGTGAGAAGCATTATTAAATGAGGTATTTTCCCTCAAATTTGCTGCCTTCTGAAACTAAAATTAGAAACTCTGGATTATGTTTAAACACTTTCCGATTTGTAAAATTTTTCACTTATTTTGTTGTTCTGGCTGAAATAAAACACGAAAAATTGGCCCAAAAATTTTGAAATGACCATTTTATTATTGAACTATTAATGCAGATTTCAACGGTGCTGTCAGCTTTTCGGAGAAGTTTTCAGATTTAAAGATATCATGGTTTTCCGATGCCAGGTCGTGGTATCTTTCGAAATCGATAAAAAGCGAAATTATTCCGAAATGGTTGAGAATCGGACCATGGTCAATATGAACTTTTTTATTCATTTTATGGTGGAGAATGGTAGTCGCACGAGTAGTATGTCACCCTGTATGTATATATACATATAATAAATAAATGTATTCCGGTGAATTTTACTCAAAAACATCATTACACATAGTAGCTTACTTTAAATTACTATGGAATAGGAAAGGATTGTAAATCTTCGCTGACATTTTTTATATTTTTATATATAAAGATAATTACGCTCCTCCACGGTACATTTTGTATTCCATTGGGATTCATTTTTTCAATTCGGGATATTAATGGATATTTTCTGGTTAAGATTTGTAGACATTTTTATCTAATTAAATGCTCACATGGATAATAATTGATAACACTGATCGCGAGAATGTAAATATGATTGCACCGAAAATTCGCTTCTTTTTTTTTCTTTTTTGGCATTTTCCTGGGCGTCCTTAATCCCTAAAACGTCAAGCGTGTTTGAAATAAAATGTGGTGGATAAGTTTTTGAACTATTTAATTTTTTATTTTTTCAATCGTAATAAATTCACATTAGCTTATTTTAGGATTTGCTTTATTTTCATTGCCCATATATGTACGTTAAAAATTCTTTTTCCTGTGATCCTATTAACTTATTCGGAATTAAATATTAGATCGTCAAATGATTTTCATATTTTAGGTATATTAAATAATACATATTCAGGTTGAATCATTGTTAAAAAAAGTTGGATTTCAAATTTGAATGAAGATAGGCTTCTTCTACAAATATATGTAAAGTTTATACGGAAATCATGCAGAAGGATTGCTTTGACTTTGAACGATGGTATTTTGTCTTCAGAAATCGGTTGGCTTAATTCCTTACCCCAGAAAAACTCTCATTGAGTAAAAAGCCAATTAGGCCAGTGGGAAAAAATGTGAATTAAAAAGAACGAAGCGAGAGCCATTAAATGGAACTAACGAACCACGGTAAATTATTACAGTCAAATCTCATTCGGAGAAACATTTTTTTCGTTTTCATTAAACAATTGGCCATTAATTATTTTCATTCATAATTAATTCCCTTAATTAATAGTAAAATTTAGAGTGAAATATGAACTACGGGATAAAACTGGTTTTCTTATTTGTAAATAAATTCGGATCATGGCCTATATATTGTATTGTATTGATTGTATGTCTCTCTGGAACCAAATGCAATCCGGATAACCCGGAATATTGGTAATAAAAATTAAGCGAAAAGCTATTGTAAATATAATTGTTTTTTGAAAACTAATGATAAATAAAAGGAAATAAATATAATTAAATATGTACGTTTTTATAATGCACGAGATGAGTATGGTTTTGAATTATGGGTTTTATTGTCCTCTTTTCGCAAAGACTATATATATAGCAACTTTTAATCTTTCAAAGATTTGCTTACTCTGTATTACAAAGGGTCTTCCCATGATTTTGCGTCTCTATGCCCCAAACCGCCTTCAGTGAAACAAGATGTGCCTTGGATCTTTGGGACATTGGCATTGTACTCTGCATGGATGCGATTGCACAACCACAATAAGAGATGCATGAATAATTATAAGATAGGTTAAATGATGGTCAGGATTTGGTGGAGTATCCACCTGGACTCAGTTGCCCTGATTAAGATCCACAAGTTGGATCGAAACGTTGGCTTACCATAATAAAATCATTATGAACTGAAAATCCTGACCATCATTTAACCTATCGTAATTGAAGAACAGTCGACTATTTCTCACCTCTACTAATGAATAATTATATATATTTTTAATGTTTGCCTAAAGCCCACCGTAAGCTAGGCAACCAAGAATCTCTGGCTGCTTAGTGTGTGGGAAGCATCAAACGCTGTTGTGTTTTATCTGCTAGTAGTTTTTTTTTTTTTTTTATTAATAAAAATATAAATAATTCTATAGATGCATTATTTGAAAAACAAATGGATTGGGTGAATTTATTCTGTGTTTTGTTCTGATGCTAGTTATTCTGTACCTCAAGACTAAACATAAAGAGTGCACTACTTAATCTAACATCTTTTTGGTACAATATAAAAATGTATTAATGATCCAATGTTAGGTGGATACCTATTAATCGATTGTGTGTTCACATATTAAGGAAATTAATCAGGTATTAGCAGCACTGTTTTAACCACAAGGTATCTTATGTAGTACTATGCATAATATTCTCGTCTACAGTTGCCTACAAGGAACGACTTGCCATGTCATAAAGATTTATTTTGTTCTTATAAATTTTATTGCACTCCATCATTACAAGAATGACAAATGAACTGCTTGTTTCAATGTGACAAACATTGATTGACTTACCGCAGATCTCTGACTCTAGCTGTCGACGGAGTTGACGACAAATCAGCACCTTGGTGTCTGATTTACATAAACAACACATCAGACTAATTACTGATGTGGATAGATATACATATTATAAACTGTTCTTAATAAAACTCTTTGAGTTAAAAAATAAATAAATAAATAGAGAAATTCTGCTTGTCAACGTATGTTCACATTTTCGTATTGAATTTTGACAGAAAAAAAAAAATTCAGTGCCAGAGTATCATTCAACCTTCACTTACAACTATGCATTAAGTTTAAATTAACCATTAAATAATAATCCTTGAGAATATTTCTTTAAACATAAATCAACAATAATGATTACAATAAACTTGTGACTAATTTTTTTTTTTTTTTTTTTAAACCTCATTGGTGGTTTATTCAGATGAAAAGGTTCTATGACTACTATATTCTATGTGTTCAGTTTTTGGGTTCAGCATTGTCCACCAAAATATTCCATCCGCATCCAATGCTTGCAATCCAAAGTCCTTCGCTAAATCGTCACTGCTGCTTATTATATCAAAAATAAAATTATCCATAAGGACTTTGGATTTGGCTAGATCCAGATACCTTCACAATTAATTTCCGACTCATCCTAACCTTCTTGTTTCCATCCTTCCTTCCTCCCCTGTTCCTGATAATCCCTCCAGGCATCTGAAAAGAAGATGGACTCTGACCCTTTTTTATTAGAGTGGGGGTAGGTTCTCTACATATCTGTTCATGTCATTTTTATTAACCAGGATGAAAAAAAAAACGTCTTGTTGGTTCTTGAGTGGAATTGTTTATATCCTGTTCAATGGTGTTCAGTTTATCTAAGGGTACTGAAAGGATTGATTACCTGCCCGTTCTGTAGTCTCAATGTTCCACTGAAATAAGGCCCGAAACATGGTTCATCTTCATGAGTTGTGACGCTCCTGTTCACTTTTTCTGAATTCATATAAAATGAGTAGCGCATCTATTGGTTTGATAGTGATACGATAGCTGAGTGTAAAATTGTTTTTTGATAGGTTCTCTTTCTGATGAAAAGGTCTAGTTAAGAATTAAAAACTGATACATAATATGTATAAATAATATTATTATTTTTACATGTACTTGGTGTATTCATTTTAATAAATTTGTAGATATAAATAAATGAAATATAAAAAAATAAATTTGGATTCCATTTAGACTCTATAGAAAAAGAAACATTGAAGAAAAATAGGCAGAACTTTGGAAGTCCGGTCCCGGTCTTAACGGAGGATCCCTTGGGGATTTATTTATCCCTTCCGAGTGAGCGAAGCGAGCGGAAGTCGAAATCTGGGATTATCTAAAGCTGATAAGGCTCTTAATACGCAATATGCACAAGCCGATTTTCGAAAGTTTTACCGAAAAATATATTGTTATAATTGAAAATAATTATAATTAAAAACGTTGAAAAAAAATCTATCTTTCTTTTATGATACCTAATTCCCGAATTAAATATAAACTTTATAAATATTTGAGTAAAAATGTGGAATTAATATCATTTCGGTTAAAAAAGTCTTCGAAGTTGGTTTAAATAATGATTTTTTTTTTAAGTAGATATTAAATGATGCTAGTAGATGACTGTAACAAACGGGCCAATTCATCAAGGAATTTAGCATTTTTTTTTTACCTAAGTAAAAAAAGTTAAGTGCGGTACTTCGTAGGAGATTGATGGAGACCGATTATGAAAAACGGAAAAACGTCATTCCACCCTTCAGCAAAGATTTATCTTCGGGAAATGAGGGGCTGAAGTAATTAAAATATTTCTTTTTCTCCCCCCCCCCCTTCCATTTCTTCCCTTTTTTTTTTTTTTTTTTTTTTTGCTGTCGCATTGCCCTGATGTCTGATTTCTTTCCAAGAACCCTCTCTCTCTAAAATAAATGTTGATGTCTGGGCCATATTTTTTTTTTTCATATTAATTTTTATATTATTATAGAAGCAATTTGAATACATATAAATTGTAATTGAAATAATTTGCAAATTATAAAAATATGTTTCTTCGTAGTGAATAAGTGTAAAAGTCTGGCGTTCATTCGAAATGCAGTTACTATAAAGTGCATCGGTGAAAAAATAGTATATTCTAATATCTCATTTCTGATAAGATCTGTTCAGTTGATTTATTGACCGTAATAGTAATCAGCAGCCACAATTTTGGTTTTTTTTTTGACGAAATTTCGACACTTAATCAAGAAAACCTGATTTTATAAAAAAAACTTTCAAAGTTTAAAAGACGTACGCTGAAAATTAAGAAAATTTGACTTAGCCACTTATTCATTGTGAAAAAATATATTTCGTAATTATTCCAAACTTATAATTTTGGTTGCAATGATGAAGTGACCCGTAACATTGCAAAACAATTTAGAAATATTTTTCTTGAAATTGAAGTTGATTAAAATTCGTTTGATGTTTTACTGTCTAAAAAGTAAGTCTCATTTTTGTAAATTTTCAGATGCACTATGTAAAATCCATTCTGTATATGGAAAAATGCCCTGAGGATGCAGGAATAGTCCGAATTTTGACCGTTTAAATGCCATATACGAGAATTTAGACTTATTGATTTTGTTTTCTATTTGTATTTATTATTATAATGTAAGTGTTTATTTTATAACCGAGACGATTCTTCCTTATTTTGTTAAAGTGGACGTGAAGAAATTTGTGCTGTCCATACCAGTAAATAATACATATATATCATTTCTTTCCTCCCCTAGTAAGCTCTCATTTTTATTAAGTGTCTTCGAATTTGGAGAGTGTCCAATTAGACTTGAATCCAAGGGAAAAAGTTTTGAGTGGGTAGAGAGAAAGAGAGTGAGGGAGGGTGGGGGGGGGGGTTAACTTTGGGAAGCCCGTATTTAATTTATTTTATATCTGTGTTATGTTCCGGAAAATTTTTCTCTTGTCCTGAAAATGGCCGTATAATTTTATTTAGAGCGCAATATGGAGAATGATAAATACATCTTTCAGTCAGGGAGCAGAACTGGCTTCTGCAAAACTGATTCATACCAGGATCTTTCTTTATTTATTTATTTTATTTTTTTAAGTGTGGGAGGTTTAGTTCAGCTTGGGACATTGATAATTCAGACCCTTGACCACTAAGCTATAGAACTCCCGATTATACTAAAAAAAATAAAATAAATCTGAATCGAGACCATAAAATTTTATAGGCACTTATATTTTATTACTATTAATAAAATATACAACATAAAACTGAAAGGGGTAATGATTTTTTTATTCGCTAAAACCCTTTGTCTAAAAGTGACCGAAATTCGTTCAGTTTTAAGTGGCTCATAAAAGTGAAATAAAGCCTCCATAAATTATTTCATTGCTACCAATTGAGTTGAGAGTTGAGAGTTGAGAACCCCTGAAATAATTTATCAGATACAATCATTGAGGAAAAAAATAATGATTCAATAAAAAGAGAGGATCGATGTATTCCTCGATAAGTAGTGATGAGCGTAGATTAACCCAACTAATGTTGTCAGGGGTAGTTGGGATAATCGAAATTCACTAAAATATTCATGTTGATATGGGGTTTGGTATATAATTCTCAGTAAGCAAATAAGTATTGAACCTTTACGTTCATGGAAACAAACAAACGCAGCGGTATACTAATCAACAAATAGTTAACCAAGCAATTTTTGAAAAATAATTAGCGTCTTCACTCCTGATAGAAGTTCATGAAAAAATAAATCATTATATTTTCGTTTACTTTTTTTTTATAATAACAATAATACAAATAAATAATTAATAGACCAATTTCATTAAAATTAAATGAGAAAAAAACTTCTTCCATAATTGAATATTCGGTTAACTGAGGTTCGGATAATTAATGCTCCCCTGTACTTATTAAAAAGTACACACTGGTGGATTACAGGTTCCCTCAAATTTTTTAATCATGTGGAACTCCTCTAAATCGGCTGGAAAAAAATTTACACAGGGTTCCTTTTTGTGTAGGGGATGTTTATAAGGGCGAAATTATTAGGTGTATATGAAAATTATTTATATCGTTATCAGAATGCTTTTTAAAACTTGTTTTTTTGTTCATACTTGCCAAATATTTGGAACTTGAAAACAATACTCTTTGATAAAATAATAACTTTAAATATGTATAACGCATTTCTTGCGAACGCGTTTCACTGCTACCTGAACTGTGTGCAACTCCGTTGTATTGCGTCCCACGCACTGAAGGAGAACAATGCAATGGGAACAACTATTCCCATGGCCTAAATTTTCACACTTTACTTATCATGTGGGCTTTGACGATTCTAAAAATACTTCAGAGCAGTATAGGTTTTCTCTTTGTTGTAACAAGAAAAATTCAATATATACATACATACATATATAATAAATTAAACATCTAATTAATTTTCTCTTATTTGTGGTTTAAATTATCATTTCGGTATTTTAAAATAAGGAATTACAGAGGGTAACAATATTCGTATAGGTATGTGCTAATATTATTCCATATACTAACAATGAATATATTTTTCTTTAATTCTATATTTTTTCAGCAATTAGCATAATCTTTATTTATTCGAAACGGCTCAAAATCTCGGTCCTTTTTTTACAAATCTTTTTCATCTTTTATTTTCCATAAAACATTATTTCAATCGCGAATCAAAAGTAGAAAATAGCTTACGACAATCATCAAATTATCATGGATATAGGTTACACTAATTGGTTTTTTTTTCCTCGATGCAAAAGGCTGGTAAGGTACATAACACTCGTACAAGGGTGCCCAAGGAACCACGAATGAGCTCTAATTCTTGAATTCTTTTTCTTTCTTTCTTTTTGTAATAGAGGTATAAAGTATGTTAATATTGAAATTAATTGTTCATATACCAATTAAACCGGCTTTAAACAAATTTAAAAACATTTGTCGGGACGTAGAATACTCGTTGATATACGAGAGAAAAGCGGGGAAAAAACGGACCCCTTTCTATTCCAGGAGATAAATTGAGAAAATCAACTAGGATTTACTTTAAAAATAGTTCTCTTTTGTTCAGTAAATGGGAGGAAATAGCTCCTTGTAGAAAGGCAAGATAAATTACCTAGAGAAACAAATTGGAATTTTTTAACTGCTCAACCTAATTCCTTCATATACAGGGTGCTTTAATTTATTTATTAAGCAGTTCAGTGAAAGGTGTATATATATACTCCATTTCACTGCAAAAAACTATTAATAATTAAGGTTAAATATTGCTAAAAAATATACATTATTTTTCGTCGAGTAATAAACAATAATGATTATGTTAATGTTATAATAAAATAAAAATGTACAATGCTCCAAAATACTTTTATGAAACGAGGAAGAAAGTTTTTAAAGAAATTTATTTAAATTTTTTAATAATCTTTATTGGGTACTATAAATACAAAATTTTGTGTGTAGGTCCGAGGAGCATAGAATACAGCAAACTTTATAATAAAAAACATACCATTTGTATAAGTGAAATAAATAGAAAGGTTTAACAACAATTTCTAAAAATAATCTCTTCACCGCTCAGAAGAAAAACATGTAACAACCAGTAGGAGAATAGAAAATATCTTGTCTTCGAAAGACTGTAATATTTCATTAACTATATAATGACAATCACTTTTTAAAAAAAATATAATGAATATGATATGCACAATCAATAAAAACTTAAATACTAATAATTGTTTTCAATAGAATTTTGTATATTATATTGTTTATATTATTTGAATATTTATTACCAATAAAGTTCTTAATCTATAATTATTTTAAAATATTATTAGCAATACAGTAAATCTATCGTATGGAATGAGACTTTTATTCTTGTTTTTTTTTTTTTTTTGGTTCTTTATTATAATTTCAGACATTAAACAGTAATACGTTTTTTTCTAAAGTGTATTTATTTTATTATGTCCAAATTTTGGGGTTCTGCCTCACTTGACTAATGACTCTCACAGGATAATTTCATTTTAGATAGACAGAGGAGTAAAATTCAATTGAATTTTTAACCTAATGACGATAAGATGAAGCGGGGTAAGTTCAACATCAACCGAACATAAAAAAAAAAAAAATAAATAAATAAAAAAAAAAACATAAACTTCTTTTCAGCAGTAAGTTCGTTTCTTCTGAATCTTAAAAAAAAAATATATGTTCGAAGGAAAAATGGTTTAAAGTCCGATTTATGCACTGCAAAAGTAAAGAAATCGGACCAATTATTTTCCCTTTTGAATGAAAGAAAACATGTTTACTGAGACGAATTGATCTTTTATTATTTTTTCTATTTTTGATTTTTCCTTTATACCAAAGTGTCATTGCCGTCTTTCGTGATTTTCTTCAATGGATCAGAAAGACCAACTGTTTTCCTGTATTTCTCGAATTGCGGGCACCCTAGTAACAAGTCTTGGACTGATGATTGTGGGATATTATCACATTTTTCACAGGCCGGGGCTTATTGAGTCCTAAGTAGGTAGGTATGTGTGAACTGACAATGTCCAATCCTTATTTGACACAGCATGACTTCCTCTCTCCTTGATGTTCTACAATTTTTTTTTTTTCATTTCCTTTAATCAGTTTTTACTTTGGTTAATTTGGGATTTTGTCTCACCGAGAACTTCTCCCATTTCTTTGTATGGAGCACCCAGTCTTTTAGAGTAACTATGTTTAGTTTATTAAAACATATTCCGTCTTCAATTCTTGCTAATTGGGCTGCTTGGTCTGCTCTTTTGTTGCCGGTCATGCCACAATGAGTAGGAACACAAATGAAAACTATGTTATAGCTTTATTTTTCATCTTTATTTTTCACTCATTTAGAATTTCTATTGTAAATGAATCTTGAGGGTATAGAATATATATACATATATTCAACCTGGTAAACAAATCAATTTACTCCTGAAGATGATATAACAAAAAAAGTTCAATTAAAACTTTAATAATAAAATTGAATACAATTTTATTGAATCCAAGAATTTAAATAAATAATTTATTTTTTAAATTAATATTTATTCTTTTTAAAAATTTATTGTATTGTTATAACGTTTAACAACGGAGGCAGCGTTTTAAAATAAAAGTGAATACATAAATAACGATAAAAAAAAAAGTCAACTAAATTAGTTAAATTTATTTATTTATTATATTTTTTTAATACGTGTAACTTGGTAGAAACTGGTTCTTTATCTGCTATATAACGACTAGAAATATTGCGAAACGACTGAGCCATTATACAGTAATTGGTCCAAATTGAATAATTTTCATGACTTTATTATCCGTACTAGTTTTCTCACTTATATTATCTATGATTCTTGGTGCATTTTTATCATTACCAATTTGAAAAGCGCTGATAAGTGATTTATAAACCGTTTTTTTATTTTTTTATATTTTATTTTATTTCAAGGGTTATAAAAAATTTGTATTGTAATAATTTTAAATGAGGTTGCACAACTTAATCCCATAATGGCATGAACGATCTTGCAGATAAACTATACCCATTGGTAGTTAACTAAAATAATAATTCTGAATTGGAAGCTCCCGTGGTAATTTTCTTTTCAGACGCGTTAAAGAATTATCAAGAAGAGAGTGGGATGCAAGATTGCATACTTGTTTATGTATGTACATTAATTATACACTGTTGTGCATTGGTGCAATATATCTTTTATTTGAAGTTATAATATTATAATCATAATATCTTCATAATAATTTAGATAATTTTTTCTTAAAAGATTTAATGAGATAATTAATGATAATAAACAAAAAATAACGAGGGGTCAACTGTCGTGTAGTGGGTAGCATAGCAGTTTACAATACTTACATGTACCTGTGTACATTTCTTTATTACGTTAGCGTATTTTTTATTAAATTGATTCTTGTTCGGATTTAATGGCATGATGTAAAAAATTGTTGATAATTATCTGGTACAAAACTGATTTAATTATGAGTGTCTGGAATTCGGAGCTAGCTAATCGTATTTGGGAGATCAGTTTATTTTATTTATGTGGCATCGATAATTTACATAATTTTCACCAAAGGCAAGTGTTGATATATTTCTGTATATATCATTAAATGAGGAATTGATTGACATCTCTATATCTTTTCTTATAAGATCGATATCCAGTGTTATTAATAAATATTAGTAAATTTATTGCTACGTTACCTATCTCGGGAGGTAGTATCTTTGCGAACTTGCATTTTTTTTAGTTAAAATGACCTTGATTAGCTGTTTTTAACTTTCGACTTCCACTCGCTTCGCTCAATCAGAAAGGGTCCTTTGGGGATAAGGTTGAGATCTGGCCCACACTAAAGGGCAGTTAACCGCAAATTATCGAATATTCTTCGGCAATCCAGAGAAACCATAGACAATCGAACAGGACAGATAAATAGACAATTTCACCTGAGAATCACTCATAAAATAATAAAAATCACATGGACACATATGTAGAGAACCCACCCACTCTTATAATAGTTTTAAATAAGAAACGTCAGGGTCCATCTTCTTTTCAGACACCTTGGAGGATCATCAGGAGGAAGCAAACACGGAAACAAGAGGGTTTCTTGATTAGCTTTATTTAACTTTCGACTTCCGCTCGCTTCGCTTCCCCAGAATGGATAAATAAACCCACTAAAGGGTCCTTTATAGTTGAGATCGGCGTCATATTGGCCACGTCCAGAAATAACATAATGATACTAGCTCTTAAACCTCTATATCAGAAAGATGTTCGTGTCTTGAATTTCCCATATTTCTTAAGATTGGATGCAGTTTGTTTTATAATGATAGGGAAGGTATCTCTAGATAACAATACCCAAATATGTTTAAACTAAAAAAAGTAACTTTTTCGATTTTCAACTTAGGAATAAAAAGCATCTTATAACTTAAAAGTCATAAATTCCTTTGTATAATGTTGGGACATGGAACGGGACTTAAATTCGAAATAACATCGGCTTTTGATACGGATTCCCCTCCCCCTCTCCCTCCCTCCGACAGTAAGGTCCGAGTACGGCTATCTAATGTAATGTAACAACCCCGGTGGTGCGATAAAGCATAAAGGGGAGACCATTGTGGATTCTGGCCCCTATTGTCCCTGGCTATTGCACCTATAAAGGTCAGCCATTGGATTTTCGCTGAGTGGTGAAAGGCCTGAAAAAGAGGTGGCATCGCCGGTTGGCAGAAAGAACGAGTCGGGAAGAAAAATGGAAAGAGGGGGGTTCGAAGGGGGGGGGGGGGGTTCTTTTTTCACTTGTTTTTCTCCACCAGTCCGCAGCCCTTCCGCCGGCATCTTCTTTAACAAGTGAATAGGGGGGAAAAAATCTCATTCCTTCACTCCTTTCTCACTCACTCCCTCTCTTTCTCTCTTTCTCTCTTTCTCTCTCCCTCATTCTCTCTATCTCCCTTTACTCGAGCCTCTCTTCGCCAAGACCTTATTGGAATTTATTGTAGACTATTTTTTCAAGTCATTTACTAATCTCGGATATTACTTTTTATTCAAATGGGTCTTAGTCTGAGGAAAAAAGGACCTAAGTCTACAATCCGATAATTCTAATTTAGCGGAAGCCTGGTCCATTTAGGAATAAATTCCCACAACGGCATTGACAAAAAAAAAAAAGTTTCACTGCTTATACTTTTTGAATTTCTGGAATGTGTGCTTAAGAATTTTAAAAATAAATTATGTCACCATTTCTTTTTTTTTACTATTTTGCTTCAATAATTCAGCATAAATAAAACTCTTTATAGTTGAGGAAAAAAAATTATTTTATTTTACATCAGCTTTGTGCCAATAATTGATAATAATAAATTCTTTACTTATTTGTTCTGTGACGTGTCCCTTAAGAACAAAATTAAATAATATACAAAGAGGGCTTTAGAGCCTTAGAGTAAAGTTTAAATAAACAAATTGAAATGAAACAAATAACTACAAATAATTAGGGAACCTCTATTGTAAATAATAAAAAAATAAATAAAAATTAAATATTCAATAAAGTGAAAAGAAACTAGTTTTCACATCTTATAATATATATATATATATATATATATATATATATATATATATATATATATATATATAGATATATATATATATACACACACACTTATTTACAGATAGGCTAGGAAGTATTTATATTTTGTAAAAAATCAAAAGAAAAATTATAATAAAAAATAAAATAAGAACTTCCAATGTCAGTTTACATCTTTTAAGGACAATGGGTGTATATGAAGTGATGATATAGACGGGGTTTAAAGGTGGGGAGGGTATTGGAATTATGGATGATAGGGGGAGTAGAATTTCATAGGGATGAGAGCAGGATAACGGAAGATTCATCAAATGCTGACGTTCGGTGGGCCGAAGTAAAACAACATTGAAGTTATTTTATTTTACTTGAACTTTTAGGCAATCTTCCACCATTCTTTAACGTAAGATAAGCTAAAATATTCCAGAGTAAGCTTAACTTAAGTTTGGAGTATTTTCGCCTGGATGCCAACAAATATTTGATAAGAAATAATAAAAAAGATACCTTCATTAATACTATCAAATTCTTAAGACTAGGTTCATTAATTGCTATTAATGTTTTTTTGTTTAAAAATTGAACGATATGTAAGATGGGTCTGCAACCATGATCAATCTTCTAATCTTAAAGTTGACTAAGTGTTCCAACATATATTTTTTTATGCTATACCTAGTACTACTACCCAGGTGCCAGCTTACCGGAAAGCCGTGTGTTCGCAATCTGGCCACACTTCTCTTTCCAGGCATCTATGAGTATGTCCCTTGCCTATCTTCCTGAAGACTTCACTCCACATTTCCATCTGACTTGCTCTAAGTATTTTTTATAGCATTAGGTTTTCCCCAACAATCACATCTATTTACAGTCTTTTACCAACTATTCTTCAAATGTGCCCTGCTCATTCCCATTTTTGCTTCTTGAAAATGGTGGGATAGGTCTTTAAGCCCAAACTTCTCGCTGATACAATTCCTAACCATTTTTTTTTTTCTTTGGACAGCAATACCAATTTGTTTTATTTATTTATCATTATTTTCAAACGTATATTGATTTTTTCCCCGTTGTGATGTTATGAGTATAGTACAATGCCTTGTTTTATCTATATATTAATACTACTACAATAAAAGAATAAAGAGAGAGGCAAACGTTTTCCAAACATTGAAATAAAATAACTTAGAACATCATTCTTTTGATTATTTTTACTACTTGGTGGGGGGGGGGGGGGGTGGCTGATGTAAAACCTGTCGAAATTTTGAAGAAAAGCCTTAATAAATGACTTTTTTTTTTTTAAATAAAACTTTATTTGATTGTATTACAATCTGTTTCAATCGAGACAATGGTAATATTGAGGATTAAACAAATTCACACTCAATTTACAAAATATATAAATACATATAAAAATCAGACAGTAAAAAAAATAATAATAAAAATAAATAAATAAAAATTATCTCAGGCCTATGAGAAAAGCAAAGAATCTGTTGCAAATTCAATTTAAGTCCTAGGAAAAATATATATTAAAAAAGTTCTTATTTGTTTTGAGAATCTCAAAGGATCCTTTAATAACATTTTTCGAAAAAACAAATGTTTTTAACCAAAATATTTCATCTTCAATTCTAGTATAATTTTTAGAAAAGATTACTTAAGGTCTTCGGACGATCAATATGTAATTTTTGGTTGATAGAGAGATTTTAAAGCATACCAGTTAGGATAATTGAACTATATAATAAGACCAATTTTAATTTGAGATATGGAAATACTTTATGTATGAAATCTCTTTTTCTAACTCTAACTCTTATCATCGTCTTCTAGTATAATATTTGAGAAATTAACATATGATTATAATAAAACTTACCTAAATCACAAATTTATATGTATACAAGGTCGAATTAATATAAATACTCTTTGTGAATTTTTATATTACGTATATTAAAAATATCCCTGCTTGATCGTTTGTTGTTCCTGGGAACACAAACAATGACGTCAAAAACCGCAAGAATGAGGGCATTTACGACAGACGGGAGTAAATTTTATACTGGCCTGCCAAAAGGCCGAAGTGGAAAAAAATATGTATCCCAAAAGCTTTGTCATACATATATTTATTTTATTTTTTATACTCATCTATTAATTAGTTTATTTAAATTTATTCTTTGAAGCAAAGTCCATCTGTTGCCTCTGATAATATATTGGAACAGGAAACGTAACATATTTCCGAAAATAAGATGCTCTAATAAAGTTCAGTGAATGGACAAATCATAATAGGACTCGGTTGGGAAGAATGCCAATCCAGATATATATGTTCTCGGAGAAGTAGAAATGCATGATCCAGCCATTTTAGCCTCTATTTAAAGCCCTTGAATGTCCCTTAGAAGGTAAATGCCTGCGGTAAATATTTATTCCCTGATGTGTAATTTATTTGGTATTATCGAAAAACAAAAACTTTTTTCAGAAAGGCCAATTATTCTGACATAGATTTCCAAATTGATATGTTTTCGTATTTTTATTCGTGTGAACAATCTCTTATTACAAGGTTATTTATATTGTAAGTTTTATTTTTGATATTAAAATTATATAAAAAAGAAATACTACCCGTTCATTGCAGTAGATGAGCTACATCAGAAGAAAAAAATACCGAGCAAATATAAATAAACATGGGGGTTATAAACACAGGGTATAAACATATATACATATATACCATATGTTTATAACGTAGGGTACTTTTCATATTTCTAGAAATAGCGAGTTTTTTCCATCAATTTACTTTTTTTCCCATAGATTCATAGGAAATTGCAAGATTTTGGGTTTATAATTACCTAAAGAATACATTGCTTTCAAAAGTGGTTATCAAGTAAAATTTTAAATGTAGTTCCATAAGAAATAAAAAATAGTGCCATATTTTAATTTCACCGAAATTATTTTTATTATTCATTTATATTATATAAAATACCACTCAATTATTTTTTTTTTCACCTTTTTATCTCTCTTCGACGTTTCAGGGCCTTGCCCTATCTTCATGGCATTTGAGAATATGGGATGAAGGATGATGGTGTAGAAATACCAGAAAATAATGACATTATATTTTAAATTATACATTAAATATAACAAATGTCCTGATGAATGGTTAAGTGCGCTGCAACTGTGATGCAGAGACGCGGGTTCAATTCTCGGCCCTGGCAAATTTTAACCAGAAAATGAGGGGATAAGTCCACTATAATCGACCCTTCTGTGATTATATATATTTTTTTAATGAAGTAAAAATGGATGGATACGGTCATAAAGAATAACATTTAAGTGAAAATACGTGTGTAATTGTGTCCGACGTTTCGACCCAAGTTTCAGATCCTCATTGGAGATAAATATTGAAGAAGATAACAGGCAAATGAGATAAACTGAATAGGTATATCTAAACTAAATATAAATAAGGGTTGACATGTCATTTAGCCCTGATGAAGCCCTGAAACTCTGATTGAAACGTTCACAATTATATATATGATTTCACATGCATCAGTTTTATTCTTTAGGACCGCATCATTAACCATTTCCACTTCGTTACAATAGCTCGACAGCATAAGAACTTTACCTGAGGGCGAAGCTTAAATAAGCCACGCCTACTTCTCCTTTGGCGCTAACTTTGAATAGTGTTTGGTTATGTTATCAATGAAGACAAGCAGATGAAGATGATATTGAAATTAATATAAGAATACTATACTTCATGAAATAATTATCAATTGCAATATAAAAACAAACCATTATCACAAGATATTCAATGAATGCAATTTTAAATGTTTTGTGTAAAAGAAAGAAGTGCTGTATAGATTATTATTTACTTAAAAGTATCATTTTTATATAATTATTTATAAATAATTTGGTTGAACCAAGTGAAATTTTGGTTCAGATATAAATTTACTATCAATATTTAAATTAATAATAAAAAAAAACCCATAGTAAATATTGAATTTTTATGAACTCACATAAAAAATTGAAATGTAAAAAAAAATGTTTTAAATGATTTTTTCCAAATACAGTCTTAAATAGAATTATTCTCATATTCAAAAACTTAAAAAGAATACATTTATCGACAAAATAGAATACAAAAGTACAGTAAAATACAATTTTAATAGAATTTCTAGAACATTTTTTTTTCCTGGAAATGAAATGAGTTGAAATACTGCGATATTTCACAAACAACATCTAAAACATTGTAATCTAGTGTATATCTCTCTTTATTTCATTTCAGATAATCGTGAATACAGAAAACAATTATTATAGCTTGAGTTCTGATAACATAAGTTGATTTTCCGGGCACTTTCTTCGTAGTAGTCACGTAACTGCACGAAGGTGTCTTTTTCTGCTGCTCAGGTTACTATAAACGTCCTTTCGTTTTTGTCAAATTAAAAAAAAACAGAGCAGAAATAAAACAGAGCATAAAAAACAAACTAAGGTACGTCAACTGTTATAGAGCCTTCCTATAGTGGTAAAGAACCATGCCTCCAATGTTTTTAACATTATTGTTGGGGCGAGGGGCGTATCGCGATTAAAATGCAAACCTTCCCCGCGGAGATTTAGGCTACCCCCACCAAATTTGCAAAGTTTGAGATTAGTAGACTCTAAAAAAGGCCTAGTGGAAGCCTGTACCTATGAGGAAATTATAACGAATAAATACAAATAATATATTAAAAAAAGAAACTTGATTGTTAAAATGGAAAACAGGTACATTTTAGTTGTTTACAAGAATACGTTTATTAAATAATAAATAAATTAAAATAAAAACAGCAACATTATAATTGAAAGTAAACCCCAACATTATAACATAGCAATTTAAAATGAATAAAACAAAATTTCTAAGTTCATGTAAATACCATTATTAATTTTATGGTAATTTTGGTGAGTTTGTTTGTTTATTGGGTTTTAAAGGCATAAAACCCTAAGGTCATCAATGCCTTTGTCTATTTGTTTTTCTTTGCTAACTGATACCCAAATCTTGTTTACTAATGTTGTTATTAATATTAATTTCTCCATCACATATTTTTTCTCGTACTGTTTAATAATTTAAATTCTTGGCACTATCTATATTATAAATTAAAGGGAATTAAATATTTAATTTAGACTATTTATACTATTGCGTTCTAACTTCTTTTTGTTATTCTGTATTATTAATTATTTGTAATATGAAGGGAGGTTAGAAGAAAAAAAAAAAAAAAAAAAAAAAAAAAAAAAAAAAAAAAAAAAAAAAAAAAAAAATAAAAAAAAATAAAAAAAAAAAAAATAAAAAAAAATAAAAAAAAAATAAATAAATAAAACATTAAATTTTTTTCAATAAATCTGTTTCCTTTAAGAATTTCACAACCGCTGCGACCTTATCCTCATTGTTACCAAGTGCATCCGAAATTGCTTGTCACATCGAACTTGGCTAACCTGGTGGTGTAAAAAAAGCACTCTTGAAAAATATGTTTTACCGTAAGAATGTCGTCGCAATACTGACACTTTGGTGGTGGCTGTTTTACTATAACATGTATGTGGGTAAGGTTAGTATGCCCTATTCTTAGTCTGGTTATAGCAACCTCCTCTCTTCGATTTGAGCGGTTTGAGGTATTCCACGGGGTCACTGAATTTTTTATGGTTTTTAATTTGCTCGGTGGGCTCTCGTTCCACATGGCTTGCCAGTTTTCTATTATATTTTGTTTTAGGGGAGAACTCGTTTCTTGGGGTGTTAAAATGGCCGGGCCCCGTCCTGGGAGGTTAAGTGCCTGTTTCGCTGCTATGTCCGCGAGTTCGTTTCCTTTAATCCCCATATGGCTCGGCACCCAAATAAAGAAAATATTTTTTTCCATATCATTTAACATCTGTAGGTAGGAATGTATTTTAAGCGTAATTGGATGATTGGGGTACATACTATTTAATCCCTTTAGAGAGCTCAATGAGTCGGTAACTATTGCAATATTGTTTTGTTCTATTGACATGGAGAAATGGAGTGCCGAGGCTATTGCATGTAGCTCAGCAGTATATACGCTGCATAACTTGTGTAATTTTAGTTTGTGAGTGGAATTGTGGGTGACAAAGGAGCAAGCGGTAGAATAATCGGATTTAGATCCATCAGTATAAATGATGAACGGTTCTCGGATGTTTTGAAGTAGTAGTGAGAATTCGTATTTGTAATCGGAGGGAGAGGTATTATTTTTTGGAAACCTGTTTAACCGGAGTATTGTATTAGGTGGTTTGTGTGTCCATGGAGGTGTGTAAACATCTTGTTTGAGTATGGGTATTCCTTTGAGAAATGATATTGCTGATTTAAACCTTTCAGATAACGGAAGCGTAGATTTTGGTTTTCTTTCGAATGTTTTTGAAAATTTCGGTTTGAAAATATATTTATGTGTTGGGTGTTCGGATTGTGGTAGTAGTTTTGAAATATAATTTATTGCCAGTTTATGTCTTCTGAATAAAAGAGGGGGTATTCCTGATTCTGAACACAAACTAAGAATAGGACTAGTGCGAAATGCTCCTGTTGCAATACGGAT
Organism: Aelia acuminata; assembly: GCA_911387785.2. NCBI lineage: Eukaryota > Metazoa > Arthropoda > Insecta > Hemiptera > Pentatomidae > Aelia > Aelia acuminata. Next base: position 114,682,962 of record OU426980.1, on the reverse strand, counting down.
CCCGGCATGGTGTATGGGGTCAAGTTTGTTAAGTACCCGGAGTCGGGCAGATCCATAAACAAAACTGCCGTAGTCCAATTTGGAACAGACTAATGTGCTATATAAATTTATCAGCGTTTTTCTATCAGAGCCCCAGGAGGTACCAGAAAGATATTTTAGAATATTTAACCTTTTTGTCGCCTGAGTTTTCAATGTATTGATGTGTTTTTCCCATGAAAGTCTTCCATCGAATATCAGGCCCAAGAATTTGTGGCTATCAGTATATAGTATGGGGGAGTTTCCCAGGTAAAAAACGGGAGCGGAGTGGATATTTCTTTTACGGTGGAAATAAAGACATTTAGTTTTTGTGGGTGAAAATTGGAGACCTTTATTTAGTGACCAGTTATTTATTCGGTTTGTGGCTTCTTGTAATTTGTATTTAAGGATATCGGTGTTTTCTGATCGGCATAGAATGGCTAGATCGTCGGCAAACAATAGTGGCTTGACCCCTTTTGGTAAATTTAGTGCCAATTCATTAATCGTGAGACAAAATAAGGTGGGGCTCAATACACATCCCTGAGGTACACCGCTCACCTGTTCATACTCCTCAGATATTTCACATCCTATTCTTACCTTAAAGTGGCGGTTGGAGAGAAATTGCCTTATATAATTGAAAATATTCCCTCTGATCCCCACGGATGATAGTTTTTTTAGGATTAATGAGTGTTCTATGCTGTCAAAAGCCTTATTCATATCAAAGAATATGGAAATCATGTGCTGTGAATTTAAAAAGGTATACTCGGCCTCGGCTTCCAATATTGCTAGGTGGTCTATAGTGCTACGTCCTTTGCGGAATCCACTCTGAAATGGCTGCAATAAGCCATTATTCTCTATTATCCACATCAGTCTTTTATTAATCATGCGCTCCATAATTTTGCTTAGACAGCTTGTTAAAAATATGGGGCGATAGCTATTTATGTCTCGTTTCTCTTTTCCTTTTTTATATATTGGGATAACAATTGAGTCACGCCAGGAATCCGGGAAATACCCAGTGGTCCAAATGTGATTATAATAATCAAGCAGCCAACATTTGGTGTCATCCGGTAGGTTTTTAATCATATCATAATGAATTTGGTCAGGACCCGGTGATGAACCTTTGACCGAATTCAATGCATATTTTAATTCCCACATAGAGAAAGGGAGGTTGTAATGCAAGCTCTCGGAGGTATGTGAACTATCGAATGTGGGTTCTTCGGGATTTGGATTATCTTTTCTACTTAAATATATTTGGTAATAGAATTTGGCAAATTCATTTGCTATTTGACCTTGATCGTCTGATAATTGGCCATTAAGTAAGATGGTGTACCTAGATTGTGGAGAATGTTTATTGAGTTTGCGAACTTTATTCCATACCTCAGTTAATGGGGTTGATGAACTTATGGAACTTACGAATTTTTTCCATGATTCAGCCTTACATTGATTGAATATTCTCCTGCAAATAGCTCTTTGCTTTTTATATTCAATCATGTTTTCAGTGGTCATGGACTTCTTAAATTTCCTATAGGCCCTCCGACGAATTTTAATGGCTTTTTTACAGGAGTCGTCGAACCATGGAACTAGGGGGCGGCGTGGAAAGCCGGATGTCCTTGGAATGGATGATTTGGCTGCATTTATTATCATATCTGTAAGGGCTTGACAACCATCGACTATGTTCATATCAGAAGGTGATGTTGGAGGAGGTGAGGCCAAAGAGGTGAAAAGAGGCCAATCGGCTTTATTGAGCACCCATTTAGGCGTTGCGCGTGACGTGATTGAATTGGTAAATTTAATAAGCAATGGGAAGTGATCACTACTGTATAGGTCAGGGAGAACGGACCAACATAGTTTATTATAGAGGGATGGACTGCATAGAGAGAGATCTAGTGCAGAAAAGCTGTGATACGAAGAGCTGAGATAAGTTGACTCTCCGGTGTTTAATAGGAGGAGATTAGTGATATCCAAAAAATTCTCTATAATTTTACCCCGCGTGTTGGTGTCTTGCGACCCCCATAGAAGATGGTGTCCATTGAGGTCTCCAAGGAAAAGGACAGGGTGGGGCAATTGATTATAGATATCCAGGAGGTGTTGAGTTTCTATATTTCGGTCTTGAGGCAAATAGATAGAGCATACGGAAAACGTGAAATTTCGATGGACTTTTACTGCAACGGTTTGAAGATGAGAGGCTATTGTAATTGGTTCGGAATATACCGATTCGTGTATGGCTATTAAGACTCCGTGGTGGCTGTGATTTGGATTAGGGCTATCTTTCCGGTAAATTTCGAAATTTTTAATGTTAATTTTATCTCTGGTTGTTAGATGGGTTTCCTGGAGAGCAATGCAAAATGGATCTATGTCACGTATAAGTATTTTTAAGTCATTAAAATGAGTTTTTAGACCATTACAGTTCCATTGGACTATTGACATTTTATAAGGACTATTGGACAATTGTAATAAAGTAAAATGAAATAATACGTGACAGAATTATTTAAAGTAAATGAATAATCTGGATATAAATAATAAGGAAGAATATTCGTGTTAGTATATTTTAGTTTGTTTTATTAGATTTTTTCGGAGGTCGACCTCTTTTAGGTTTTTGAACTTCAAATCCTTCGTCATCTATTTCCTTATTAGCCCTCATTTCAACAGGAGGTGAAGGAGGGTCATCAGAAGTAGAAGGGATTGAAGAAGCCGCAGCTTCTGGAGGTAAAGGGGAGGAAGCGTTGGCGGGAGGGGGAGGAGGGAGGGAAGAGTGGGGAGGAGGGGCTGGGAGGCCGAGAGCGCCGGCTGCAGGGCCCGAAGATGGCCGAGCGCTGGCGGCTGGGCCCGAAGGTGACCGAGCGCGAGCCCGATCGAGAGGGATAGCCTGATCTTGGCTAATGAGAGTTTTGTTTTCAGTTAATGTGTTCTGTTTTTCTATAGCTGCGCTAGATTTGTTTATCTCTATTTTTTGCGAATTATCAGAAAAGTAATAAAAAATATTCGCCTGGATGGCAACATCTTTTTTGGTTTCATTATTTTTATTTTTTGTTATTTCAGCAAAGGTTTTAGTGAAATTTGTTGGGTATTTTTCTTTATACATTTTTTTTGCCTCACCCAGAGAAACTTTATTGTTAACTTGGATCGCTTTGATCTCTTTTTGTAATTTGAAAATAGGGCAGGATCGGTCTAGGGCATGGTGAGTACCATTACAGTTAATGCACCTGGCTGGAAGATCACACCTAATATTTTCTCCGTGTTTAGCCTGACCGCACTGTATACACACCGGCTCTTTTTTGCAGTGGGTGGTAGGGTGGGAGAAACCTAGGCATTTAAAACAACGTAATGGGTTAGGGATGTATGGTTGAACTCTAATTGTTTCATAGCCAATTTTTATTGTTTCCGGGGGTTTTGGAGTCGGGAAGGTAACAATATAATTGTGAGTAAAAATTTCATTTCCATTGACTTTTCTCTTTATTCTAATAATATCTTTAATTATCTGAGACATTTCTTTTTTTATTTCGTCTATTTCCATATATTGAAAATCATAATAGCGTATTATTCCTTTAGAATAGTTGAGTGTATTGTGCTCTAATACCTGAACTGGATATTGACCTCCGAAGTCTTTACACGATAACAATTTGTTAGATTGTTGACCGTTCAATGTTTGAATTAAAAGCGTACCGTCTCTTAATTTTTTGACGTTTTTAACATTTCCCACTAAGCCTGTAATGGCCTTTTGAATAAAAAAGGGTGAAGTTTTTTTGAAATCGTCCTGGTCAAGTCTCTTCATGACCAGGTAGGTGGGAGAAATATTTTCAACTTCTCGAGAATTAGTTTTGTCCGGCGGAAATTTAATTTTACTTCTAGACCATTTTCTTTTTTTACTTAAGGGACTAGATAGTTCAGGTGGCTCAGAGGGTTCACCCATCTTTTTACGAGTTATATAATATGACTATATACTTCTTTATAATGAAATAAGATAAAGATTACACACAAAAAAAACAAAAAAAAAAAACTGATTGTTAATGATTATAAGTAATTGAGATAAAAAAAAAAAACGAACAAACCTGTATTGATGGTACATGCAGAATAAAAAAAAAACAAAAAAAAAAAAAAACAACTTCTGTTTGAAAAGAATTTAAAGTAGAATTAAAAGAAAATCAACTTTATACAAAATAAAATTAAGTTATATCTATAAAAAAGGAAAAAAAAAATATCATGCAAGACTTATCGTTTCACCAATCCTAGATAGCGTTCACTGTGACCGTTCCAGTCGGAGGTTAGCCGTCAACTAATTTTGGTGAGTTATCTGTAGATAAAATAGCTGAGACCGGTTACCTCACTAATCATCAAGATTTATTCTTCACATATGTATAGATATATATTTATATAATCTTTCCTTTTGTGCAAAAAAATCCACTAGGTCGGTGATGATATCCCAATAAGAAACTGAGATTAGTAATAATTACTCTAGCTCATATGACTAACTTAACTAATTAATAAATGTAACAATACAATGAAATGGGTCTTGAACTTAATTAAAAAGATTAATGTACTATAAAAATGTACTATAATAATTTTTTTTTTTTTTTTATTTGTGTAGTCGCCTCTACCCTAAAGGGTCATTGGCGTCTAATGGTGCTTTAAATCCATTTGTATAGTTCTGTGCGTTGAAGAAACTTGAATAGAGTGGTGACTCTTTCTTGTGTGTCTTTTAAAATTTCCTTCAACGACTAAGAAAGACCAAATTTTTTCCGGTACTGATCAAATTTTGGGCAGTCTATCAGTAAGTGTTGGGCTGAAAGAGGGACATTATCACATTTTTCACTTGTCGGGGCTTCTAGCCTCCTAAGTAGATAACTGTGTGTAAAATTGCAGTCTCCAATCCTCAGCCGGCACAGCATCAATTCCTCTCTCCTTGACATTCTGCAACTTGTGTTCCATTTCCTGCAGTCAGTTTTTACCCGGGTTAGTTGGCGATTTTCTCTAGCCCAACTCTTCTCCCATTCTGCAAATTGCAATATCTTTGTTTGAAGAATCCAGTCTTCCAGTGTAACTTTATGTAGTTTACTAACTTCTGTTCCGCCTTCGAGTCTTGCTAAGTGGGCTAAATGGTCAGCTCTTTCATTGCCTGAAACGCCACAGTGAGCTGGAACCCAGACGAAAATTTAAATAGCTTTAACAATTGTAATGTATTTTCAGTAATTTGGGGAAAGACCCCAAATGCAAATAAACTGTATTATATTATATTCTATTATTAGTAATTTTGACAATTGTAACTGAATCATAAATAATTAGATCCAAAAAGATTAATTATTATTAAACTCTAAGTATAGTTTTGGAGTTCTTATCTTGCTCCGGTCAATACCAAACCAGCAAATCATCAAAATAAAAAAATAAAAAATGCAATCTTCTTAGTCATGAACTGGCGTAGATTTCGCTCGAAAATCTACTCAACAGTTATTACGACCAATTTTTAACTGTAATGAAGAACGTTATCGATTGGTGTAATCCATACCACGAAGCATAGTGGTTAAGACCCTCCACTGCGCAACCGGTCCAGAACGTGATCGATTTGAGTAAACAATAGTCTTCAGTGCCTTCTCTAACTACCATTGAAATATTTTTTTGAAAGTTATCATGAGCCTCTATTGATCCATAGTTCCTTCTAATCGAATCTAAGCTAAGAAAAAGGAAAAAAAAAATACAAACCGGATACGAATATTCTTCTGACTGGATAATCCACCTATATACCGTCCGGCAGAAGGATAAGGAACTTAATGGAGTTGAGGGAATGCTTGCTTCAGTCAACCCTCCTTTCCTCCCCGTCTTCGCACCCCTGGTAATTGTTTGCTGCGATCAATACCTCATTTTCTTCCCGAAGAAAAAATCAAAGGAATCGGAAAGAAGTAAGGAATTCCTTACAGTAAATATAATTAATCATTAAGTGAAAAAAATATTAATACAACACCTTAAAGAGAGATAGATCTCTCATAGAACGATACGATCGTTATATAAATTCTTATAAAAGAATTTAAAAATGTGATTGTACGAATACCGATAGATTTGCAAAAGCAAGTGGTTTGATGGGAGGGGATATCTGGTTAGCAAGTTGAGTCTAAAGAGGATGAATAGGGCATTCTAAAAATCCTAGAATATCATTTAAATTTTTGTAATCTGTCGAATTGGGAATGGAAGACATCAATGAGGTATCGATCACGGATCATTATTAACTTCATTTAAGGAAATTAAGAGATTTTCATGTAATCCGGAAAATATATTTATTCCAAGAGAGGTTCTGATCCTATTTTCTTGAATATCGACTGCATAAGAACTGGTTGGATATCAAGGTAATTTCGGCTATTTGTTATTGAGAGACTCAAGGAAGAGCTATAAATCAATGTACTAGCTTTGTTGCTTTGTTTTTTAACCATTCAGTCTCAATTAAAAGTTTTCAACCCATGTTTTAATACAACTGGCGCAACCAAGAAAAAAATAGCTGCCCCCCCCCCCCCCCCGAGCACAGAAAGGAACTTATTTTCTCACTAAAATCACAAACTGAATTAAATGTAAATTTTAAGCAGCACTTTTCCATTCATTTGATTTTCAAATAAATAAAATTTCTTTTTGTCCTTGATAGATATAGTGGCATATTGTTTTCAAAAATACAATAACATGATTTAAGCCCCTCCCGGTGATAGTAATTTTGGTTGCGCCAATGTTTATTACTATAACTTTCCGCCTAGACTCAGTCGTATCTTGTAAGGACGAGAGGATAGATGGAGTAGAAAATGATCTACATCAGGTATGACTAGTGGAATACGGAAGATAGCTAATTTAAATAGAGAAACTTCTAAAATTGCATCGAATACGTAATACTTTTGCTCTATAAATGAAACAGTCTCGTTATTTGTTATGACATTTTTAGACAGTTGATGTAAGATAAGTAATATCTCAACTGAAGTTTTTGTAAGTCATATTAAGAATCCAAAAGATAATGCATGTTCAGTAAAACAATCATACACCACCGTTCTCAGGCATATTTGTCATATATCAATTTGTTTTTTTGTTTACAAGTCCCTTGTGAGCCGTAAACTAGAAAGGGTAGAGATTAACCGGGACGGTTTTAGGGGTAGGAGCTGATGAATTCGGCTCAGTCAAAATAAATGATATAACATTAAGTTATCATTATTTCACTTGATTGATGATTGTGTTATTATCATTTATTTTCATGAAATTCGAGAAAAAAAAAATATAAAAGAATTACTTTGACTAAATATCAGCCTGAAACTTAAATATTAATACAGTCCAGGACGCAATATTTGTCTTCTTATTTCATCTATGCCCGCGTTTATGATGTTTTTATTCCCTTAAGTTTAAGTTTATTTGTATTATTATTATTATTATTATAATGATTTTATTATGTCATATAAGAACATTGTTAAAATAACTCTTCTATAAATAAGTTGATGCCATATTATTCTCATCTCCCCTCATACTATCTTCTTCTTGTGCAAAATTTGTTGTTTGGTCTTCATCCCAATATACTTTTAGAATTTGGTATCAATACTTCAATCCTTATCTACCGAAAACATCCCAAGAACCCCCAGAGAACTAATACCTACTGTGAGAGTATATTATGAAACACAACTAAATATTAGCTAGATATTAGAAGTCGGGCCATGTTGTAACCTTACCTATAACCTAATAAACCTTGTTTCTATTAACCTAATGACCTATAACCTTTCTGACCTTGTTCTTATAGATTAAAACTATCTATCTGTAACTTTATCTTTCTTGGGAATGCGACTCCTGCATACAAATTTAGTTTCCATTTTCGCTATAAATATTTTCTTCAATCACATATCTATTTCTAGTTTTTTAAATTTTTCTTAAGTTTTTTTTTTATCTTTAAAATCAAAATTATAAATTATTTTTAAATACCACAATTATAAATTATTTTTAAATATCACACAATCATGTAGAACAATATTTAATCGCAGTGAAGGAGTTCGCTCGTACCATATTTTCAGAAAATATGGATGAATTTTATTATTGCAAAATAATTTATAACAAAAACAAATAAAACTAAAATGTAAATACGAATATACTTGTTACTCAATATTTACAAAATATAATGTGAATCAGGCACCGTTTTTGGTGTGAAATGCAGGAAGTCGCAGTTCCTCACACTCATCAGTTTCAAAGGGATTTAAATTCGATTTCATGGTCCTTGTTGATTCAACGTCTTGATCAAGGCTTTGATCAAGGATCTTAACCCATCTAAATGGTACTTAAGAGACTGTTCAAATTAACTTGATTCATCTTCCGAATTTCTTAGTTTTTCTTTGTATTTATTTACATAAATCATGAATTATTATCATCTGTTAGTAAATAAATAATTTATTATTTTTTTACTGCATGGACCTTGGATTTAATATATACATACATACATATATATATATATATATATATATATATATTTTTTTTTTAATAGTTAATAGTTCGCATTTTACAATGTTTAAATAAACTCCAAAAGGTAAACTTAAAAAAAAATAATAATAAGATTTTTGTAATAATGATTAAATATGATGCTAATAATGTAGCATAGAGTAAATAGGAAATGTTAAATAACAGTAATACTAACAGAATAATATTAAATACAATTTAAAACAGAAAATAGGATAAAATCAAGTAAATATAAATATATGATTAAAATAAAATTGAATAATAATAAAATAAAGTAGCTACTAATAAAAAATTGTATATTTAATTATTTTGATACCTACAGATATTTTGTAATGTTTTTTTAAAAATTATTTTATTAGATTACCAATAACCATGTTTATTTGAAAAATGAATAAAAAAAAAAAAAAATGAAATATATAAAATCAAAAAATGTACATGCGACTCTTTCTTTAAAAAACAAATAGGAATTCACTTAAAAAAGGTTTAAAAAAATTAATATACTTTTTGAAAAATATTATAATTATCTATATGATGAAGAGATATATTTCCTTCAAATTTATATAATTTTCTAATTATTTTGTATTCAAAATAGCTGTTAAAAAAAAATTGATTTATAAACTATTAACTAAACAGTTTTCTTCTGAAAGTGATGGATGGTAGGCACAGGGGTCGCTTAAAAAGTACTTAGCGCGGAATCAAAACGGATGAAATATCGCCGGGTCTGTTCCACTCTTCAGATCCAACTTTCCGCAGAACCTAACTCACAGCTGATGGAATTCCAGTAATCATCAGTTCTCGCTCAAGTGGGAGGGGGCGAACCCAAATAACGTTTTTTGATTTGAATTATGATTCTGCTACGTTATCTCTAATGTAATCGTATGATTAAATTGTCTAGTGCCGGTTTGATTCTCCGTTTTCACTTAGCCGAATCAGAATATGGATTTTCGGCGGACTTATATCGAGTGTATAGAAAGTGTCTTACTAAGTCATGAAATCATCTTATAAATAAGAATATTATTCAATCATTCTATTTTAAAGAGTCATTGTTATATTTTTATAACAAAGGACCCTAACTTGAAAAAATAATTAATTAATGAACAAATAAAATAAATTTACCGGGTTTTCCAGATAAGTAGAGTCCAAAAAAAAAAAAAAAAAAAAAAAAAAAAAAGACCTATAAAAAATTAGCAAAAATACCCGTACACTTGGTGGACACAAGAAACGAGCAATGCATTCTTTACATGCGGAATTCTTTACGTCGGGCTTAAAGAATAGCGTTCTTTACCTTGAGCGTATAGATTTTTTTTTCTCTTAATTTTTTATTTATTTGTAATGAATTTCAGTTTCTAAAATAAGAAAAAAAAAGTGAAAATAAAAGTTCAAAATTATAGTTACGGTCGTTTAAGGAACCCTAATCCATGTCCACAGATTTGAATTTATGCAAAGGCGAAAAATGTTTTTTAAATTTGCATCAAGAGATTTCCTGAACTTAAATTATTTTCTACGACATGTTCCCCTTATTATAACTTAGAATTAGGAATATAATTGTCTTTAATGAAATGTACCGAAATGCTAGGAGCCCCCCTCAATAAAAAAAAATAAAATAAATAAAAATAAAAATAAAAAAAACGCCGGGTTTCTCTAATAACTTATTCAGTCATGTTTGACATTTTCTTTATTTTTTCTGTACTCGTAGTTTTACAAACCTTTAAATTGTTTACTCTGTTTTGCCGTAAAAAGTAAATCCTGGTTCTAAATTAAAACCTCACGTGTATTCAAAGATGTAGCTGAAACTGAAAGCTTATCTTGAAAAAAAATCTTTTATTCAAGATATTCAGTAGAGTAATATATTAGACCTAGGCCATTATTCATTTTTGTTTAGCGTGTGCGGATTTCCAGTGACCACCACTATCTCATCCTTTCCCGCTTCGTTGCTTCCGACCTATACTCTACCCCCGGAATATTTTCGTTCTGAATATTTTTTTTTTAATTTAATTTTTAATAAACAGTTAATTATTTACATAATAAATAAAAATTTAATATATTATATAATTAAATTTAATTATATATTTAATATCTCAGACTTTTAAATTTAAATATAGGTATATTTAATATTGTATATGTAATATATTTTTAATTATATATTCAATATTTTTCATGCATACCAGCTTCACAACCTCGCACTTCCTACCTTATATATCCCTCCCTACCTTATATATATATATATATATATATATATATATATATATTTATTTATATACACCTTAGTTAAATGTGGTGCTCTAACGACAGTTTCGCATATATTATTTGAATGCAAATATTATCAGCCGATAAGAAGAAAATGAAACATTGCAACAGGAGGAAAGTGTTCAGAAACTCATAAATTTTCTGAAACTTACCAAATTTTATAATAGATTTTAAAAACAACAGAAAAAAAATTGCCAATGACCCCGTCGGGTACAGGCGAATTCTATAATACAAAATAATTAAATACTTTAGATACTCATATTATTCCTTCTCAATTGACACTCACTTGCATTAAATGAGAATTTAAATACTTCTTAAAAAAAAACAAAAAAAAAAAACATCTACAATAATAAATATCATGAAATTAGCTGTAGATTACTGTTTCAGTCAAATCTCAAATATTAACTTTTATTTTTAAATTAAAAAAACAACAACAATGCGGTATGAAATCTTTCTCCTTAAAGCATTGTAAAGCAGCCATAAAAGACATTTTTCTTAATTAAAAAAATAAAACTACCTTTATGGAAAGAGAAAAAACGTCGTCAGCTATGTGAATCTAATAAAAAGTAAAGAATAAAAAAATATACATAGTTTTTCTAATTTCAATGAAATAAAAGAATTCAGCTTCTATAAAAATGTTTTAAAAAGTCATACTCATTTTTGCCTTCACAACTATCCAATGAATGAGCAATAGGTAGGAGTTGCATATGATGACAAAATTATCATCTTAATGTCATACATATTTTCTGCTTATAATATATATAAAAACGTCAAAATCAATTAGATATGTTGCATTAATGACACTTATCTTACATATTGTAGGGTAGAGTAACCTTATATGAAACGCGTTCCTAATAAGATACGCCCTCATAAATCTACTTTATAACACTTATTCAAATTTCAAAAAAACTGATAAAAATTGATACAGATGGCAGTGAATGATAACCATTTTTGGCAGGTTTTCAAATTGAAAGGTGTTATAAACTAAAATTAGGGGGGTTTCTCCATCAGGAAAGTGTCTCAATTTAGTTCATCTCTACCCTACTTATCTTAATTTAAATATGAATGAACCTAATTATCGAAATAATTTAAGAAATCATCATAAAGTGTAAATCATAATTATTAATTAAAAAATTGAACCTAATAACGATCATTAATGAAAAAATAATTACTGTGGCGAATTTTAAAGCGAAATTCAAAAAAGAAAAAAAAATTGACAACCCTGTCATAAGGTAATAATATAGTGCCCAATTAAGGAAAATTTGGAACATTTCATCACATGAAACCAAATCTTTATAATTTACATATAATTGGGATAATGAAATGGTATTGCTTTCTCACATCATCCTTTTTTACTTTCACTTACCTATATATGAAATATATAGTAAGTGGAAGTAATGCGATCGTGAAAATTTTCGACTTCCGGTTTTCAACGGAAATACACGTTTTGGGGTCCCCTGAGTCAAAATAACCAAGTCCCGCGAAATGGTCTGTGTGTGTGTGTGTGTGTGTGTGTGTGTGTGTGTGTGTGTGTGTGTGTGTGTGTGTGTGTGTGTGTGTGTGTGTGCGCGCGCGCGCGTGTGTGTGTGTGTGTGTGTGTGTGTGTGTGTGTGTGTGTGTGTGTGTGTGTGTGTGTGTGTGTGTGTGTGTGTGTGTGTGTGTGTGTGTGTGTGTGTGTGTGTGTGTGTGTGTGTGTGTATGTGAACAGACTAGCTCAAAAACTATAAACCTGAAATTGGGTATTTAGAGTATGTATAAGCCCGCGATGTGACAGCAAAAATTTCATCAAATTTGCTCAAAGGGAGGGGGTACTTTATTTAATAACTTTTTAAGTTTTTTTCGATTTTCTCAAAAACGGCTCTAACGATTTTAATTAAACTGAGTATTTGAACTATTTATATGCCTGAAATATGACTGTAAAAATTTCATCAAAATTGATCAACCGGATGGGGGACTTTACTTAATAAATTTTGTATCATTTTCACATGTTTTTTTTATTTACTCAAAAACGGTTTTAACGATTTTGATCAAACTTAGTATTTGATCTATTTATATGCCTGAAATATGACTGTAAAAATTTAATCAAAATTGATCAACCGGATGGGGGACTTTACTTAATAAATTTTGTATCATTTTCACATGTTTTTTTTATTTACTCAAAAACGTTTTTAACGATTTTGATCAAACTTGGTATTTTATGTATTTATATGCCAAATATGTGATAACCAACATTTCATCACAATTGATCAACCGGAGGGGGGACTTTACTTAATAAATTTTGTATCATTTTCACGTGTTTTTTTTATTTACTCAAAAACGGTTTTAACGATTTTGATCAAACTTGGTATTTTATGTATTTATATGCCCGAGATATGACTATAAAAATTTCATTAAAATTGATCTACGGGAGGGGGGACTTTACTTTTTAAATTTTGTATCATTTTCACGGTTTTTTTTTATTTACTCAAAAACGGCTTTAACGATCAACAAAAATAAGATATGAATGTAGAAAAATGTGTGACTTTGGGAAATGATATTTAGCAAAACACGTCAATTTCTAATCTAAGTAAGTTGGTAAGTGGAAGTTGTGTGTTGCGCGCACGCACCAGATTTTTTTTTTTAATTGTTAAGTTTCAAAGTCATTACTATTTACCATGTTAGGTTAAACCGCAATTTTTAAAGTTGTTATGCGTTTGGAATTTTTTATTATTATTATATATATATATTTTTTTAAGGGATTACTAAGTCTCCATATACTTTAGGCTAAATAGGTGTAATTTATAATTTGCTTAAATGTCGTGTAATTAAGAAATAATCATTATTTATCTGCGACGTGGTAATACTTTATTCTTAATAGTGAAAATTGTCGATCATCCAAATCCTCTTTTTCAATCCACATTTATCTCCACTTATCCGTAAAATCTATTACTAATGTTGGACGGAGTTGCCGCAAGATCTACTAATGCAGGGCGCGTTGAAAGCTTTCCATGGGTAGTATCGTTTCCCTTCATGGTTGCTCACAGCAATCACTTGCACCTTATTTACTTATTATTTATTTTCATAAATAAACAAAACAAAAAAAAATTGGCCCGATCATCAAGGTAACGTATGAATGGGGCAAATTATTATGTTGGTCAGCAATAAAGTTTATTAAATGAATTAAAAAAAAAAGGTCAAATCAAGCTAACGGATGATTGTGATAATATATATATAATTTTCTTTAGTGGAATGCCTAGCCTATTTCAGGCGCCAAAAAAAAAAAAAAAAATCAGGCAATTGTTGGGTCTGGGACGGTTTATGTTTGAGGAACTCAAATGAAAAGTATTATTTCAAAATGAATACTTATTTTTTTGTCATCTTTATTGTTTCTGATGATCATCTAATCTAATATAGATATAATTCCAAGCATTCATTTTAGAGGAGGTATTAAGAATGGAAAAATAGAAAAAAAAATTGTTAATATGGTAAATTATCGTTAAAATTCGATCTTTGTTAAACAAAAAAAAAAATATCATTTTTTTAAAAAGTTATTATTAAATTTTAAAATAATAATATCCAAGAAACATATTCCTAATAAACTTCTACCCTACCCTAGGCCCGCCACTGATCTTAAGTACCTTTAATTAAACAATGAATAGATGGGGATATTCGATGACTAAGCGTAATCTCAGACAGAAAGCGTTGGAGAATAGGTCAAATAGATTTTTCGGATGAAGTAATATTTGTTGTTGATGATCTAAAATCATCATCTAAAATCTAAGTAAAATTTATACATGTGTGGTTTTAAATATGAAATAGATTCTAATGAAATATGGAATTTAAACTTTCCAGGAATTAAAAAAGAAAAATATTGCTAGCTTTTGTAGTAGTGAAATTAATTTTTTTAAATATTCTAATTACAAAAGATCGGGAAAAAATCGTCGGAATTGTAGCATACCAATTTTTCAGCAAAATTTCAAACTAAAAAGATTGAAAACACACTTACCAACTTTAAAATTGACAACTCGGTTATTATTTGTAATTGAAAACCTAAACAGAAGTTCTAGAAACAAACCTAGACCATAGATTGCTTGTAAAATCATCGATAGTTCCAAACAAGCGATCGATTTTTCTAGTTTGGACCACCTACGCCTCCCCCCCCCCCCCCAGTTATCTTCTCTGATGAGCGGGTATCGAGGCTCTGTAGGTGTCCATAAAAAAATATATATACCCTCTCTGGGTCCCAAGTGTGATCTGGCTTCGTCTCTGATGTAATACAGATATTATGTATCACTGTTCAAATATATTCCAGACTACCTATAAAATGCTGAACACATAAATAAATAAATACGAATAAATCCGAAAATGGGTTAATTTATTTAATAAATAGTTAGAATCAGGAATAATTGCCTATGGGTCTATGAGGGAAAGAAACACGGTACTTGACCCTTTTACCGTTTATACCGACGCCACCTCGTTATTTGCCACCGCTGCTCAACGGCTAAGTTATTGTGGTATTAGCGATGGTATATGTTTTTATAAATGTCTGTGGCAGAGAAGGGTTTATGCTCAACACGTCCCCGTATCCCTGGCAAATATTATTGAGTCCGGAAGCTTTCCTCCTCTAGTTCCGTCGCAGACCGTTCCTACGTGTTCCGAATCCACAACTGGACGCAAACAATATTTTCCTATCCACTGCTGCCAACATGACCCAATAAATATCTCCCTCTCTTTTCGTAATTGCCCCTCCCAGATTTTTTTTCTACTCTTCTCGAAGCTCGGTGATGAGCAATCAACCTTTTAATTTACAGTTCTTTGGCGAATGAGCAAAAATAAAATAAGCATTTTTGTCTAGGTAGTCGGTAATGAGTCATATATATAAGTATACAATAATGAGTCATAAAGAATTTACCACAGAAGCATCTCTCATATAAATTATATAATAAGGAACTTTCGGCGTCCGGCAACATATTCATAAAAAAAACAAAAACAAAAAAAAACAAAAAAAACAGACAAGGTTCAGAAATACAGCGCCTAAAATCAATCACGGATAATAATTTATCTTAACATTATTTTAATAGAAAATATATAAACATGTTAATATTATTTTCATTCGACTATTAAGAAAACTTCATGCCTTCCTTTGCATTCTCCTGTAGTAGGGTCGTCATAAAATTATGCTAATATATGGTTTATAAGAGATATCGTCGTATGGTAATTTCTTGACGACTCATAATTTCTTTTATCATGGTGTTGCATTTAAAACGTTTCTAGAGATATCACTGATCATTAATAATAGTTTATTCTTATATTTGCTAATGGTCTTGTTCAGTAGCGCAACCAGGGGGGGGATTAAATCATTTTATTAAATTTTAGAAAAATATAAGTTGTTTTTAGTGAAGGATCTTATTTTTGATATATTTTGGATTTGTTAAATTTTTTTATTCACTTGATTTAAAATTATCTTTCACACCAAATATAAAAATCATAAAAAAGAAAAATGAAAAAGAACCGTTCCATTTTTTGACGATTTACAATCTAACTAAATTAGAATACAGATGTGCAACGATCGTCTGCGAATGATTGAAAGTTTAATTTTGACTTTGTACTTTATTCAAATGATATCCTTTAATTTTTTCATAAAAACCTTAAAGATTAATTAGAATTAGGTTGTTTTTATACTCATGTCTACAGAAAATATTAATTTTAATTTGATTAATTAAACAATAACAATAAATTTAAGAAGTGCCTGAATTCGGTCCTTATTTTTTAAAAATACATTAAAACAGCTGTGCCACTAAACCCATGAAGTCTTGGGAGTAGCCCTGTGTAAGGAAGTACTTTTTTTTTTGTCAGCAGTCGTGCAAGTAGGTGATTTGACCATTATCATGCTCGACCGCCAGGTTTTTCCCTTTGATTTTTCAATTAAGATTGCCAACTTTTTAGAGGCTGGGTTTCCCTCAGGAGTTTATTTCGGCCCCACTGTGATAGAATATTAAAGATATCTTGCCAAGCCAAATTCGAACTCGGGACAGAAACTCAATTCCCTACAATTGAGCTACTCCGCTCCCAAACAAGAAAGTAAATCGATAAATACATCATAAGAGGTACTGTTCTTATTTATATTTTATTTTATTATCAAATTTGATGATATTCTCCATTTTCTCTAAAAGCTAACATATTCTACTAAAACCATGATTTTCTAGGTTTCTTGGTTGTTACATTGTCAAATATTATCCCCCCCCCCCTTATATAAGCGCATTTCTTATAACATTCAAAAGTCAAAAGATTTTTGTCCACGAACTTCACATGCTTTGCGGTGTGTCGAAAAATAAAGTGTCTGTTACCAATATACTACCTATCATTCGGACGGAATGATTTATTCAGGAATACGATTTCCGATGTTTGGTTAATCGAAAAATGTTGCTGGACTGCGCAATATAAATTCTACTGACTTTCACTTAGCATTATTATGGATTAGAGCTGGAATTACATAAGAAATGGACTGCCTCTGTTGTGTAGTAGCGTTTGTCTGCTTTAAACACTAAGTAGGGTAAACCGTACCGTACAGTTTTTGGCACCCTTAAGACTAAATTTAAGTGGTGACATTAAAAAAAAATTCTTCTTATGAAGGGATCTAATTGAAACTTCCTATAACTCCTTTTTGTCTATCCTTATACAGACTCAGGAGGTTTTTTGAGTCAAAAGTTCAATAGTTTTACAATATGACAATATTTATTGTTAAAAGTGCCAAATCTAGTTATTGGCACCCTGTGGAGTTAATTGTGAAATCTTCCCTATGGTTAGTTTCTTAAAGTCTTACTTCATAGATGACTTAGAGGACCCTTCAAACATTACTCATGTATATCTTGTAATAAAATTAGGACTTGTTTACCTCTTTATTTAAGCTAAAGTTGGGGTGCCAATAACTGTATGGTTTACCCTAGTATGGATTTGGTTTGATTATCGATACTGAAAGAACAAAAAACAAATACAGGGTATAAAGTGTCTTACATAATTGAGAATAAAACTGGCGGTTGAGAGAGAGGTTTCATCCTCGGCCTAGGACCAGAACTTATGTCAAACTACATAAATGAAGAACTGAATTCAAGATCCTTCTTGACCTGAAAAGGCTCAGTTTTTAACTATTCTTTTTTCTAATGATCGTTTGGAGTTTAAAATAATAATAAAATAAAAAATAATTAACATGAGGTTATTATACTTTTTCATATTCAATAATAATATTACTACCATTATACTTGTGAAACGTTGCATCACAAAGAAAACTACAATAAAAAAAAAAAAAAAAGCATAAGATGCTACTTTTATCTTAATTGATTGTTTTTTTTAAATTAATTCCCGAAATTCCAAAGAACCCCCAAATTCCTCAATTCATTTTTTTTTTTTTTTATTTCGTTGCATTACTAGATTATCATTATGTGGAAAAAATTCCTTACAAATTATATCTGATTTAACTTTTTTTGGAAATGCAGTTGGCTACTTTTAGAATTCTGTGCCTTAATTAGAAAATTCGCATCGCTAATTGAGAAAAATATTTGTAACATTTTATTTGCCTTTGATGAATAACTAAGTATGAAGACCTAAATAACTAACGAACTATATGGCACTGTGAGGACCTAAGCCTCCTCAACAATCTTCGTCCACTGCTCCCTATCCGCTGCTTTTCCCATCCACTTACTCACACCCATCTTTCGGAGGCCACCCTCCACATCATCCACCCATCTCAAGCGTGTTTTTTTATCTTTGTCCTGCTGGGTTTCCTTTGAGCTACGTTGCGGAATTTCGGCCTCTTCCATGCGTTCTACATGTCCGATCCATCTTAATCTTCAATTCTTAATATAGGTTACTAGATTTGGTTTTACGAATAGTCTTTGCAATTTGATATTTGTTTTTATACATCATCTGTTATTTTCATATGTCGGGCCTTATATTTTTGTCAGAACCTTTCTCTCCCATATTCGGAGTATACCTATATTTTTCTTTGTCAGCACCCATGCTTCGCTGCCATAGTTAGCTAGTTTTAAGTCGAAATATTGTTTTATAAAGTAATACTCAAGTTATAAACATTAATGTAACGCAGGGGTTCTCAAACTTTTTGTACCACGAAAGCCTCCCACGCCCCTCTTATACGATTGTATGGGCATATGATGAATAAAAACAAAAATTACATTGGAGAGAGAGAGAGAGAAAAATACTTTATGTGGGCTGTAGCAGCCCTATAAAGTAAGGCAGTAGTGCTGCCTTACTTTATAGGGCTGCTAGTAACACAGCAACTATTTTAATTTGTTTAATCTGATTGTTAATTAAAATTATCTACAATTGAAATTTAGTTTTATTAAATATGTGCTACTTTTAAATAAGTGAGAATTTATTTGTGTTTTTAACTGGTATCGCGCCCCCGATTTGTCTTCAGGCCCCCCAGTTTAGGAACAATTGACTTAATTGATATTAATTTTCATAATTTAAAAAAAATCGAAGTCAACTAAAAAAGTAATAAGTATAAACATTACTTTTTTCCTCTTGGTTCTACAGACAATGAATATCTTCAGTCGCCTAACCATCCCTAACCATCCCTACTATTGAAGCATTCGTTGTCGTGTAGAGGCTTCCTGATGGATTGCTTCGAGCTACATATCCTGCCTATTTCAACCCGCATGATTGCCTTCATATCAAGAGATATGGACTGACCACTTTCTGCCAGCTCTTCTTTAATGGTTCTTTTCTTTTCTCTCGAATCTTTCGATACTTTTTTCTAAGCCGCTGGTTAGTGTCCAGATATCACACCTAGTAATAATTTCTTATTTTTTCGTTGATTACAATAATTATAGAATGTGGAAAACAGGGCGGCTGGAAATATCCATAGAAGCGGTAGAGAGCTCCTGTAATCCATTTTTTTTCTATTAATTTATTATTTGATATCCAAGGCCTAAGTACAGTTCTTTCTTGCTAACGACTGATCCTAATACTCAGTGGTTTATGAATAGTAATTTTACGATGTATTTTTTTTTTTTTTTTTTTTTTTCAAGATTGTTGTTACTGATGGTTTTTGAACACAGATTATATACAGTGTTTAACGTTTTGAAGATATATATTTGTGGAAGGAATATTCAAATCAACTTGGGAAACTAGAGCCTAAAATATACCATAGAATCGTCTTATGGGCCAGCTGTGGCAGAGGTATTTGCATTCGACAATCCAACAGAGCTGTTCATTGCTAAACTCAACTCGGAGCATTCCTAATGAGTTTTCGCTATTCAAATATAAACAAATGTTATTATTTATGTTAAACCTGGTCCAAATCTATTTTCTAGAAAAAAAAAAATCTTTCGTTATCAATGAATATTAAAGTTAAAATTCGTCATGGAAGTCCGTTATGTAATTAATGAATTCGAAAAAACGAAAATGAAAATTGAATGAGGGTGCTGAGGACGATCGTTCACGAGTTCTTAAGAAATCCTCGAAGCTTAAAAGATTTACTCCCACAGAAAAGTTCCTTTAAGGATAGGGGACTAAGGGGTCGCTCAAAGACCTCTGGAAGAAGAAGTTTTTATCGTAAATACTTTTAAGGGCTAAGAGGAAAAGTAAACAGCAGTAATCTGCCGTATTTAAGGATTAGGTACAATATATCTTATTTATTTAATCTGTTTCACCGGTTATAAAAATAGATAAAGATATTATGTTCTATAGAGGGTTGGGAAAAAAAAAAAAAAAAAAAAAAAAAAAAAAAAAAAAAAAAAAAAAAAAAAAAAAAAAAAATCGTTACCTGCTACTTTAACAATTTAGAGCGCATGTGCTAGTTTAAGGAGGAAGCATTACCCCCCACATTAAAAAAGTGTTACCTCCAACACTGGTAGTTATCAGAATTTGAAATCGATAATTTAAAAATATAGAATAAAATCATATCTGAAAAAAAAAATGTAAAAATCATTTTCATAAGTAAAAAAAAATCCTGAAAGGATAAAAGAGATGATAAAAAATTTAAATTTAGTCCTTATCACTGCCTTCAAATACAAAATCATTGTCTGACCCGTCTACCGTAGGACAACGAAAAATCTCATTGTAATACTTTTCAAATTACTCCGGTATGTAACCTTTTTTTTTTAATTTATTTTAAATAAACCGTTTTGACTTTCTTAGTAGGTGCCTTGAAGCATACGTCCATTTAGAACTATAATAAATGAGTCAAGGAAAGGAGTAATAAATATAAATGTCTATTATCATATGCAAACTAAAAAGTTTTTAATTTTCCTCTAGAGGAACACGATGAATTTTAGGCTTAATTAATTTTATAATGAATTAATGTTGTAAATACTCTAAATATACAGATCTATTCTATGCTAATTTGGTGCTTAAATTTAAGAGCTTCTAAAATATGTACGCTTTGAAGAAATTTGGTTTATATTATTTATTTTTTTAAGTTATTTAAATTCACAAGTTATCAACTATTTTGATAAATTTAACAGCTTCAGCCCATTTCTTTCTGCTTATCAACAACTTCTTGCGCGGGTGTTCTAGGTATAACCGATTATATTTCATTTAATCGATCAAATTAAAGTGCATCGATTATTAAAACTAACTCGCATGGGTATGATTCCATTTCATTTTGTAACTAGATATGCACTACATCTTGATGCCGTTGAAAAAGGTGAGACTTTCTCTTAGCCTCAATCTGTGAAGGTGTGCTGGCGAGATGTGGCCTGTCTATGCAGGTCTTGGTATCCCAACCCGCTCTCTCGCACCAGTATATATTACTTTCACTTACCTATATATGAAATATATAGTAAGTGGAAGTATTGCGATCGTGAAAAATTTCGACTTCCGGTTTTCAAAGGAAATACACGTTTTGGGACCCCCTGAGTCGAAATAACCAAGTCCCGCGAAATGGTCTGTGTGTGTGTGTGTGTGTGTGTGTGTCTGTGTGTGTGTGTGTGAACAGACTAGCTCAAAAACTATAAACCGTGGGAACCTGAAATTGGGTATTTAGTGTAGGTATATGCCCGCGATGTGACAGCAAAAATTTCATCAAAATTGCTCAAAGGGAGGGGGTACTTTATTTAATAACTTTTTACGTTTTTTTCGATTTTCTCAAAAACGGCTCTAACGATTTTGATTAAACTGGGTATTTGATGTATGTATATGCCCGAGATACGACTGTAAAAATTTCATCAAAATTGATCACCCGGAGGGGGGACTTTACTTAATAAATTTTGTATCATTTTCACGTGTTTTTTTTATTTACTCAATAACGGTTTTAACGATTTTGATCAAACTTGGTATTTGTTGTATTTATATGCCCGAGATATGACTGTAAAAATTTCATCAAAATTGATCAACAGGAGGGGGGACTTTACTTAATAAATTTTGTCCAATTTTTACCTTTTTGATCGATTATCTCAAAAACGGCTTTAACGATTTTTATCAAATTCGTTATGTTTAATGAAAATTAGTTGTTATTTAATATCAGGCAAGCTTTATCATTATTAAAATGTTCTGAGGGGGCTTAAATGGGGAAGGGGCTTTTTTTGTTTTTCTATAAAGTGCCTTTGTTTTAGTTTATATTGGGAAATTATCTGTCTCTCATCACGCTTAAAAATAAGAAACGGCTAAATATGATATATGAAGAAAATCAAGTAAATATATACAGGAGAAAAAAAGAAAAATATTCCGTCAACTCATAAAACACCTTGAGCTCACGCATGCGCCGTACGCCTTTAATGACAAACCAATGCGTTATAATTAAACTGTTCTGTTCGTTTGAGAAGTGGCAATTAACAAAACGCATTAATTTTTAATCTAAGTAAGTTGGTAAGTGAAAGTTGTGTGTTGCGCGCACGCACCAGATTTTTTTTTATTGTAACTATAAAGTTTATTTATTTTATTGTATTTTTTATCGTGTGTTAAATGTTTGAACAGAGCTGGTTAATACGTGTAAAAGTTATCATACCGGTGAAAGTTGAGACATTTTCCATATTCCGTAAATTGGTGAAAAAATTAATTGCAAAAGTCTACGTACAGTTCAAAATTGTAAATTTTTTGAATAAACAATATTATCTGATTCTCTCTCTCTCTCTCTCTCTCTCTCTCTCTCTCTATATATATATATATATATATATATATATATATATATATATATATATATGTATATGGTGTATGTTGACTTTTGTGTCTGACAGAAAACCTGACAATGACCTGTCGGAAATTGTGTTTATTTGGTTCCCAGCTGTGTAATAAACATTATCAAAATATTATTATATTTGACATTTTCTCCACCCCAAAACTATCTTAGAATCTGATAATTTTCTTTATTGAAAAAATTTACTTAAAATTAATGTAATCAATTTTCGAACTGTATATA